>JAJLRB010004892.1:0-17279 GCA_020976825.1 Odocoileus hemionus | reverse complement strand
TGCCTCCTACCTCCAGCGGGGATGGGCCGGCTCTTCTCTGGAGATTCTCAGTCCCTTTGTTTTGCGAACCGCCGGCAGTTGTTTCGGCCGGTTAAAAACTTTTGTCCCTTGCTATCCCACAGTTTAAAAAAGCTCCCTCCGATTGCTCTCAGGGTCTTCGGGCCGGACCTCACCCTAAGCAATGCCGCCCGCGCTCCCTCCGTTCCGCCCCGCTTGTTGCTGGCGGGTACGGGCGTCTGGGGTACTTTTCTGCTGGGAGTTGCTTTTAGGCACGTAATCTGTGGGCCTTGTTTAAGTTTTTCCTCCCAGTTAGAATGCAGAAAACTTCCCCCAGTCCCGCCAGTGAGAGGGTTTCCTGGTGATTGGAAACTTCCTCTATTAAGACTTCCTTCCCCGGGACGGGTCTCCGTCCGTAGCTCTTTTGACTCCCTTATTATCGTTTTATATATTTTTTTGTCCTACCTCCCTTCGAAGACAATGGGCTGCTTTTCTGGGCGCCTGATGTCCTCTGCTAGCGATCAGAAGTTCTTTTGTGAAATTTGCTCAGCATTCAAATGTTCTTCCGATGAATTTGTAGGAGAGAAAGTGTCTCTCCATCCTATTCCTCCGCCATCTTGGCTCCTCCATCCACATATATATTTTCTTTTTCAGATTCTTTTTCATTATAGGTTATTAGCATTTATTTATTTTTTTTAAAGTAAATTATAGTTTATTTATAATATGACGTCAGTTTCAAGTGTATAGCATGGGGGATTGAGTTACACATACAACTATGTAATCTCTTTTTTTTCAGATTCTTTTCCATCCATGTGGAAAGAAAATAGGCCTTTTTGAATCAGGAGTTTGTGACAAGCCACAGCAAGGCACTTGCATGGCATTAGGACATTTAGAAAAATTAAAATGTGGGCCAGTGGTTGGGGCTCTGTGCTTCCACTGTGGGGGGCACAGGTTCTATTCCTGTTAGGGGAACTAGGATCCCACATGGACAGTGCACAACCTAAATTAATTACTTAAATTATCTAATCCAGTAGATATCTGTGGCCTCCACAATATCACTATAGGATTCCTCTTCTAAATAAGAGTAAAATCACTTTGTACAACACCACCCATGTGTACAAGTGTAAGACCATCTTCCCAGGAATAATTGCTCAGTCTGAGTTTAATTTCCATACATTTTGCTTTCCTGATTTCATAGGGTCAGAGTCACCTCTTTAAGCCTCCAAAAACCACATTAGTTGGATCTTTTAAGGCCCAGGTAGCTTCCCCAAACTGTCTTTTGCACTTCAAAATTTAGTTGTTGAGAGAACGCTTCGGGCCCCCAAATTCTTAAGAACTCCCCAGTTCTATGAGATAATGGAGGTGGGCTTACAGAAAAATAAGTCACGAAAGAGGTGCATCCAGGTATGAGTCGCTGAGTCCCCTAGTGAGGGGGATTATTGTTCATGTGATGGGTTCTTCTTTCGGTTGTTTGTGTGTTTGCTTTGCCGACCTGCCCTTTGGAGCGTTCAACACTACGGCAGAAGCGAGTGGGTCCCCGAGAACCACAATCTGCTTGGGGGAAGAGGGGCCTGAACACCTGGAACACCCCCTCTCCCGCCAGAGAACACCCCCATGATGACCTGGGGACCAACAATAGCCCTGTGTTTGCAGGCACGATTGCCCCTCCTTAAGTCAGGACCCAGAGTGCATCCAAGCAGAGCCCCCTGTTGCCAGTAGACAGCCCAGGGACACCAAAGGCAAGCTGCGCCTCCAGAGATGAAGGCTCTGGCCTTTACTGCTGGTGGTCCTGATTCTGCCAAAGGCACAGTGAGAAGCGGCCTTGTCGCTAGGGTCCCTGGTCACCTACCCAGGCTTTGTCGGACACAGCACTGTCGGGTCACTTTCCTCTGGTTCAGGACCCACACTCCCAGGGTCTAAGCAGCAAAAGCTGACCTAAAGAACAGTTTGCTCAGAAGCAGCCAGAGCTCAGGTTCCTGCATCCTGGACCTTGCCTCTGGTCTGTCTTTGTTTCTACACAAACTTATCTCCCATCTGTGCATCCCTCCAGGAAACTGGAATCCCAAGACCTCAAAGAGAGTGTGAAGAGAAGGAGGGAGGCAGAATAAGGCGGAACAGAAGACACCTAATGCCCAGATTTTAGTTTTAAAAGCCACGCTCCAAACAAAGAAACCAGGCCTTCCTGGAGGAGTAGCTGATTCACAAGGAGGCACGATTCACAAAATAGGCCAGTACTTCCAATTCCTGCTGAGATCCTACCCCATCATTTTTTATTATTATCCTTATTATTTTCTATTTTGTGAAAAGGTAACATATGTTTGTAATAATTTTTTTAGAAAGCACACTGCTGGAGAGAGTGCACAATTCAGAGTAAGTCTCCCTTCCCTTACGTCAGTGAAGGGAACCGGACCCATTGGCAGAGAGAAGGGAGCCACACACAGCAAGAGAAAATCAGCCTCACGCAGCCGGAGATACTGCTGTTTGGCTTGTCCTTTTTTTCTATCAAATCCACCCCCCCCCACCCCCGTGTCCTTCCATCAGCTTAAGTGACTCAGAGCGAGTGTCTTTTCTCTCCCAAAAGCCTTGACTGAGATCTGCTTTAGCAGCTCGATAACATAATCTATTACTTCGGTAAATTAATGATCCTATGTATACCAGAACCTCCATAACCATGAGGTCATTTGATTCTTATCCTCACAGGTGCACTGGGAGATGAATAGACAAGTAAAATTAACACCTCTCCCATTTTATAGATGAGAAAACAGACTTAGAGAATAAGGATTGATGTGCAGAAGGCCATGGCTGTGAAACAGGAGCCAGGCATCATGGGGCCTTCGGAGACCATCTGGAACACTTCGGATTCCCTCCCATCCTCTCCAGGCCTCACTCATAGGCACATCTCTGATTGGAGACTTACATGTAAAAGCTGTATCTATAAAACTCTTAGGAGAAAACATAGGGGCAAGTAGGCATAATCCTGGTTTTGGGATATGGTTTCTTAGATATGGCATCAAAATCACAAGTAACAAAAAAACATACATAAATTTGACTTCATAAAAATTTAAACCTTTTTTGCACTATCTCAATAGGCCACTGTCAAGAAAGAAAAAAGCCCACAGAATGGGAGAAAATATTTGCAAATTATATGTATAATAAGAGTCTAGCATCCAGAATACATAAAGAATTCATGCAGCTCACCAACAAAAAGACAATTTGGTTTAAAATGAGCAAAAGACTAGAATAAAATTTCTCTGGAAAAGTTATACAAATGGCTCACAGGCATATGAAAAGATGTGCAACATCATTAGTCATTAAGAAAATGCAAATCAAAATCACAATCAGATGCCACTTCACACCCATTGGGATGACTATAATATTTAAAAAGGAAAATAGTTTTGGCAAGGATGTGAAAAGAATTGAAATCCTTATACACTGCTGGTAGTGATATGAAATGGTACAGTCACGATGGAAAAGAATATGGAGGCTCCTCAGAACATTAAGCATAGAATGGCCCATGTCTTTGTCAGTCTGGGCTGTTAAAATACCACAGACTGGTTGGCTTATAAACAACAGAGATTTATTTCTCACAGTTCTGAAGGCTAGAAAGTCCATGACCAAGACACCGACAAACTCAGTGTCTGAAGAGAGTTACTCCCTGATTTCTAGATGGCTGTCTTCTTGCTGTGTTTTCACATGGTGGAAGAGGCCAAAGAGCTCTCTAGGATCTCTTATAAGGACACTAATCCCATTCATGAGGGATCCATCCCCCTGACCTAATCACCTCCAAAAGGCCCCACCTCCAAATACTGTCACATTGGGGATTAGGTATCAACATGTAAATTTGAAGAGAACATAAACTCTTAACCTTGTAGCACCCAGAAATTATACTCCTAGGTATCAAATGCCCAAGTTAAAAACATTTGTCCACATAAAATCTTCTATGCCAATGTTTACAGCTCTATTCATAGAAGCACTCTATAACAGCCAAGAAGTAGAAACCATCCAGATGTCCATCAACTAATGAATGGAGAAACAAAATGTAGGTATGTCCACACAGTGGAATATTCTTAAGTCATCAAAAGGAATGAAGAACTAGTATGTGCTGTAACATGGATGAATCTCAAAAATATTATGGTATGCCAAGGAAGCTGGATATAAGGGCTACATATCAAATCATTTAATTTACATGAAATCTCCAGAATAGGCAGACTCATAGGTACAAAAAAAACAGATTCATGGTTGCCAAAAGTTGTGGGGAAGAGGGAGATGGGGAGAGGCTGCTTAAATGGGCACAGGGTTTCCTTTGGAGGTGAAGAAGAGTTCTGGAACTAGAGAGTGGTGATGGCCTCACCACATTGGGAGTAAGTGCCACTGGATTGTCCAGTTTAAAATAGTTACAATGGTGAATGTTATGTGAATATTGCCACAGTAAATTTAAAAGGCTTGCTGGTGGAGAGAATGTGGGATGAGAAAGTAAGAAGAAAATCAAGGCTCTCTTGGGCTTTTTTAAGGAGTTGTGGACTGGAGGAGCCTTAAGCGCGGACTGTGTTACAGTCTCCACCGCATCCATTCTCTTCTTCGTCTAGATATGCTCATTCCCACCCCAGGCCCTTTCCACCTGCTCTCCCACATGTCTGGAATGATTGAGATCTGCGTATATTGACATAGAGGTTCATTTTCTAAGTGGAAAAGTAGGTCAGGTTTTTTTTTTTTTTTTTTTTCGATTCATGTTCATAGAAACAGATGAACACATTACAACGGAATAATTTTATTAGCACAATGTTTTCAAACTGCAAGTAAGAGTAAAACTGTAGTTCGGTGGCTTCACAATGAGGCCGTACCATTGTACCAGTAACCAGTGTATTGCTTTTCAATTCCAAATTCATTCTTCAGTAATAAATGGAACTGTTTATGGATCGCTGGCCATAAGCCACAGAAGCTGCCTTTGGCTAACTTAAGCAAAAGGCAATAAACTGGAGGGAAAATGGGTTTTCCCAGAGTCCAACGGAGGCTTCTCGGTAATAGGACTGCGATAATGTCGTCTCATTTATTCTGAGCACGATGCTGAGTTTTCTCAGTAGAGGGCGCTAAAGTGACACTGCAGGAGGAACAGGCCTTCACTGATTCTGGCAGTTGCACAAGTGGTCAGCTGCACAGGTATGGAACAAAACCTAGGTAGCAGTGAGTCAGATGGTGGGATTTTCAGACCATGAAGAGGGCTTTGGGACCCAGGAAAGATTTCCTGCTCTGATCTCAGGGAGATTGCGACTCAACAAGCTGACCTTCGGTGCCAGCGCCCCTAGTGGTGAGTGGTCTAACTGCAGCAGAGAGAGCCAAGCGCCGGGTCAAAAAACCTGAGCAAATCCAGGTCCCATAGATGCCCATCTTCCTGTTGCCACTAGAGCAAGCTTCATCAAATCCTTCCTTTTGAAAGAAAAGCTCCAGGTGTTCAAGGAAGGATCAGTACAAATCACCTTCCCATGCTTTGAGCTTAGGAGAAGGAAAACTTCCCAGGTGGTGCTAGTGGTAAAGAACCTGCCTGCCAGTGCAGGAGACCAAAGAGACCTGAGTTCCATCCCTGGATTGGGAAGATCCCCTGGAGGAGAGAATGGCAACGCACTCCAGTATTATTGCCTGGAGGATCCCATGGACAGAGGAGCCTGGCGAGCTACAGTCCATGGGGTCGCCAAGAGATGGACACGACTGAAGCGACTTAGTACACACGCACGCGGGAGAAGGAAAAACACGGGTTTTAGGAAACAGACACCAAAGTGGGGCTTCGGTGCCCTGCTTTTCTAAACTAATTCCATCATCTTAGGGGCACAGTCAAGGACAGAAACCCTGGATCCATCCCTTGGGCCCTGAGGTCAGAATTCTGACTGCTGTTCACTTGGTTGTTACGTATTTTTGCTAACAACAAACTGTTTCCTATTCTTTGGGCTCTAAGGGGACCCACCACACCTGCACTGGAGATGGTGGGGTTTGAATGAGGCTTCCCTCCCCCAGCAAGGGGCAGGTGTGATCCAGGCCAGACCAATCAGATGCTCCCTTTCTGCAACAGGACCTTAAATAGATGGAGTTTATGTCGCCTCAGTGGTGGTGCCCTAAACACCCTGTCTCTGTCCGATGATTGTTCAAGTCTCCCTTGCTGTCCTTCCAGCGCTGCCTTGGGTTCACCCTGTTTCTGAGTCCTCCAGCCTCCCTTGGCCTCTGGGAATGACTGTTATCCTTCCAGTCTATTCCCTTTTGCAAAGTTAGCCAAAATCAGCACCTGTGGCTTGTGGCCAAAGGCCCCCCAACACTGACAAATGGAAAAGAGGAGACTCTGGATCCACAGCTGGATGTACTGGAGTGGAGGCAGAATACTGGACTACCAGAGTGGGTTGCCATTCCCTTCCCCGGGGGATCTTCCCAACCTCAGGTTGGAACCTGTGTCTCTTTTGTCTCCTGCATTGGCAGGCGGGTTCTTTACCACTAGCGCCACCTGGGGAGCCCGTCATCGGCGACTTCATGGAGGAGTCAGTCTTTTTGCTGGTGGAGGGTGTGAAATATTATGAGCACTACCAAAATGTGACAGAAACACAAAGTGAGTCTATGCTCCTGGGGAAATGGCACCGATAGACTTGCTGAATACAGGGTTGCCACAAACTTTCCATTTGTAAAAAGCAAACCCCACAATATCCCTAAAGTGCAGTAAAGCAAAGCACTATGAAAAGAAGTATGCCTACAGTGGTCCTAGTAGCAATAATAACAGTATAGCAAGACAACTACCCTTATGGTTTCTGGCCTTTTCCCCCTAGATGTGTGCTAAGTGCTTTACATTCAGGACTTCATTTAAGTCTCATATCATTCCTATGAGGTGATCATACTATATCCATTTTAAAGAGCAGAAAACAGGCTAGGAGCTGTCGGTAGTAGCCCCCACCCCGCCCGCCACCGCCACACCTGAACCAGGCACACAGCAGACAGTGAATAAATGATGCCGTCCTTCCCGGCCCCATAGACGGAGGGTGGGCATGGAAGTGGTGGTGGTGATGGGTTTCCCCCTGGGAGGGCGGTGCAGGCGCCGGCTCCTCGGGACGCGCGGGCCCGAGCGTGTTGTGTCGGGCTGGGAGGAGCCTCCGGGAGGACCTGGGCGGCCCTGCGTGGCTCCCGGGAGGGTGGGGCGGCCGCGGCCGGGCCTGACGTCTGGCGCCCGGGCCGTCACTCGGCGCTCGCCCCGCCCCGCCCCGCCGCGGCTGCAGCAGGCGAGTGGAGCGCCCGGGAGCCGCCGCCGCCGCCGCCCGCACTCGGATCGCCGCGCGCAGCCATGGCTTCGGGGCTGGCGGGTAAGGGGGCGCAGGGTGCGGGGGCGGCGGGGGGGCAGGTCCGCAGCACGGCCCCCAGCCCCGGGCTGAGCGGCCGCCCTCCCGTCTCACCCCACAGAGGCGGAGACTCGGCAGAGGCTGCTGCGCACCGTCAAGAAGGAGGTGAGTGCCGGGCGGAGGCGGGCGGCGCGACCCCCGGGGGAGGGGGCCTCCGCAGCCACCCCCGGGGAAGCGTCTCCAAAGGACGTGTGGCCAGCTGGGGTGGGGGGCCCGCCTGGGTGGGGGCTAACCTCCCGCGGGGCTAGAAGCAGGTGAGTTTGGGTGTGGGAGTAGGAGGGTAGGGGGCCCTGGGTGTTTTATGCTGTGCGCAGGGGCAGCTGCCGCGTGATGGCCCTCCGGGTGGGGGGGCATACCCGGATGTGTCTCGGCAGGGCCCCCCTCTTGTGGAGGAGCAGGTGGGTGGGTCTCATCAAGGTGAGGAACGCACCTGGGTGGGGGGTGTGCTGACTGGGCTTGTTGAGTCGGGGAGGCCTGGATAGGGCTGCAGGCAGAGGACCAGACTTCCTGAAGGGGGGCGAAATTCAGTTTGGGAAAATAAAGCTTCCCACACACACCCCTCCCCTAAATTCAGTCCTTGGAGCCACCCCTAGGAGCCAGGGCACCCCCTCCCTGAGAGTCCCAGGCCAGTGGGTTACTCCACTTGTAGCCATGTGTGCCTGCTCTCCGGGCAGGCAGGGTCCCCTGATCCCCCCACCCACCCGACCCTGGCAGGAGGGTGAGAATTAGTCAGGGTTCAGCTCCCCTCTGACCCTTCGCTCTCCCTGGGGTTAGCCCAGTCTAGCCTCTGAGTTAATAGTTCATGACTTTTCACAGAGCAAGAGTCTAGAGTGATGGGTGCCTAGGGAAGCATGGATACCTGGACTCTGTGTGTGTGTGTGTGTGTGTGTGTGTACACGCATATGCCTGTGAGGACTGTGTGTGTGTGTGTACACGTATATGCCTGTGAGGACTCTGTGTGTGTGTGTGTGTGTGTGTGTGTGTGTGTACACGCATATGCCTGTGGGGGTGAAGACGTGTAGCTGTGAGTATGTGTATCTGAGCACATCCGCGCGTCTCCCTGGAGATACCTAAGTGTACCTCTGTGTGTCCGTGCATCTGTGCGTTTATCTGCTTCTCTGATTGTGATTGTATTTGTGTGATGCAGGAATCTGTGAATGAGTGAGCCTGTGGCTCTGCCTGAGCGAGTGGCATGGGATGGCGTGAGTCTGTGTGTGGATGAGTGAGGCTGTGGCCGTGTGTGTGTGTGTGTGTGTGCGCATCCCCCCATGTCACCCCGCACCCCACCACCTGGGACCCCATCGCTGCCGAGCCTGCCTCACCGCTGCGTTCTGAGCACTCAGCTCTCGGCCAGGAGTGGCCGCGGACCTTGGGGGCTGGCTTGGCCCTGTGCCTCCGTGTGTGTGGAGGGTGTCAGCATCTGGGGACAGTGCTGACCCCCAAAAAGGCCCTCCCTGCACGGCGGCAGCCAGCCAGCCACCGAGGGCGGCCACTGGCCGGGACCTGTTGCGGCCCCTCCACCTCGGGGAGCGTGGGCGTGTGTCTGTGTGTGTGTCTCCGTGTGTGGCACATCCCACTGTTGCTGAGAGAATCAGCTCCAGGCTGATTGCACATTCTAGCGTCTCTGAATAAGGAGACATACAGACTACATGGGAACCCTCAGAAAGGCCCAGATCTTTTACGCTCCCAGAGATCCCTATGGGGGCCTGAAGAGAGATCTGTCTAGAGCCTCTTTCCATCGAAAGCTACACATTCAGATGACTGTTTCAGGGGAGAGTGGGTATAGACCGCCCCCTCCAAAAACCTTCAGAGTAAAAACCTGCAATTTTTGTGTTCGTTGTTTCATTAAACCCAGGTGTTCTATGTGCTCTCCAGGTCTTTTCACCCAGAACGCTGTGTTTTTAAGGAAATGGTCCCACTGAGGGTCAGGGGCTGGGGTGGGTGGGGGTTGGGGCAGGGCCAGAAGCAGAAGAGCTTGTGAGCATGTTGTGGGGAGTGATTTTGGCTCTGGGCAGGCCTCCAGCTGGGGCTCTGAACCCAGCTCAGCCACCAACTCCCTCAATGCCCTTATGAGTTCCTTCCCCTCTCGGGGACTCAGTTTCTCCGTGTCTGGGGGAGGAAGCATTGGTTCAGTGTCCTTGGAAGTCCCATCCATGTCAGTCTGGTTTGGGCTATTGGCCAGGGTGTGGGGGACACTTTCCCCCTGGTGGTTGAGGGCTGCATTTTCTCTCCTGTGAGCCGCTGAGTTTGGCGATTGGGGTGAGCTTTCTGCCTGACTTGAGGCTGAGGCCATCTCCTGGTCTGAGGGACCTCTTGGCATCCTGCTTGATACCTGGGCAGGGGTGGGTGGGGGTGCAGAGGCAGACCTTGCAAGTTTGGTAAAGAACTCAAGTATCCATTGACTCTGAAGTGCAATCAGAGGGCAGGACTTTGCAAGCTGATGGCTGTTTCTAAATTTTGCATTTCTCAGGGCTCATCATTTTGGTAATTAGTGCTTCCACTTCCTGGAGGCTACTCTAAGCCATATCCTGTGTGCGCAGTATTTTTATGAGCTAGGTGAGGTTGTCCCCGTTTTACAGACACAGAAACTGAGGCACAGGGGTGAGTTCCTCACGAGCACACAGCCCAGAAGGGACAGACCCTCCCAAGCCTGGTCTGGCATCAGAGCCAGGCTCTTACGCTCTGAATAACAAACATGCCCATCCACGTCTACACGGCACCACAATCTCAGTGTGTGTGGGTGGTATAATTTCCATTTTACAGATGAGAAAACTGTCCCAGAGAGAGTGAGCAATGTTTCAGTAACACAGAACCAGTAAAGGGGAACAGTTTTCTGTCTCTGAGCCCTCTGTTCAGCATGGGTACCCTCCCACCAAGGATATGGAGATAAATCCAGCCACACACACACCCAAAGCAGACCTCCTCTCTCCTTTTCTTCCTCTGACCACCTCTTCGGGGAGCATCTCCAGTGGGAAGGCAAAGGGGAGGTCTTTGCTTAGAAAACTAGGAGTCAAGTCAAGTCTTCCTTCTCTGCACCCTCTGGGTTCAAAGCCATATACCTTGTCGCAGCCTCGCCCAGAGGTGCCTCCAATCCTTCTTTTTGGAATGGGGCAGCTTAACAGCGAGTTTCTGTAGATAAGCCAGGCCAGTCTGCAAGCTTTTGTCTGAGCCACTGAAGCCACGTAGGCCGGCAGAGGCTGGGAGGCTGGAAGCTCTGTCGAGTGCTGACTCGGCTGGGCTCTGCGGATCCCACGGTGAACTAGATTGGCTGAGTCCTCTTGGGGCTGACAGTCCAGTATGGTGGACAGACCCTGACAGACATCCCGAGGGTAATGTAATTAAAAGGATAATTGCAGGCTGTGCACCAAGATCTGGAGGAGAAGCAAGCATCACTTGGCATTACAAGAGCATGTATCCGGGAGATGTAATTGCATGCAGGTGGCTCAGGAAGGCTTCCTGGAGGAAGTGGTGTTTTAAGAAGCTGTGTGAAGGATAAGTAGGCTTTTTAGGTGAAGGTATGAGGTAGTGAGAGATAGAGGGAAAACAGTTCTTGGCAGAGGGAACTGCACATGCAAAGACTTTGTAGTGGGAGGGAGTACCACGAACTTGGAGGAATGCAGGTGGTGGTGGCAGGGACTCGGAAATGGCTGGAGGGCAGAGGGCTGCACTCAGAGGGGCAGAGCATGTGGTCCTATCCTAAAAGCAAGAGGAAAGGAGTGGGGAGGGACATGAGGAATATGGGAAGAAGAGGGTGGAGCTGAAACCAATTGCTCGTCAGTTGTGCAATCTTGGACAAGCATCTGTCTTTACCTTCACACGTCTGGGTTCTAGTTTATTCGTAATGGGGATGACAGTTACTCACCTGTCAGTATAAACCATGTGAAACCACCATGTTAGCCTGAGCTTCTCCAGGACAGGAACCTTTTCTTTTTTCAATTGTCTCCCTCCCCAGGGACAGCTGGGGACAGGATGGCCCTCAGCATGATTTCCTCCAGTCAAATCCAGCCGACTCTCTGCTGGCTCCTTCCTGGCTCACTTAGCCCTCCCCTTCTTGCCCCTCCCCACCTCCATCCCTTTAATTTTGTTTTGGTTCCCAGAGCAGCGGGGACTGGCTTCCCGTTGCCATGACAACTGCCATTAAAGGAGCCAGCCACGTGACGCGGGTTGATAACGGAAGCCAAGTGACTAACTGTGTTGTTTTCCTGCCTCCTGGCTGGGCCTGCTCAGTGGCCTTCTAACTGGAGGGGAGGAGGTGGGGGCTTGTGGCTCGGAGAGACCCCAGGGAAGAGGCTGGGGATGAGAGGAAGCGCGTTTAGCTCTGCTTCCCAGAGCCAGCACGAGGGCTGTTCGGTGGAGCCGTCATCACAGCGGCTGAGCTGGGCTGGTTTGGGGAGATGAGCCTTCCCACCCCCGGGTGGGCGCTCGGGGCAGGCGGGTGGGACTTGCTGAGAAGGCTGGAGGAAGTCAAGAGGGGAAACAAGGGATGTTAGCCCTAGGGCCGCGTGGCCGTGTCCCTCCAACCCAGGGGCTCTTGATGAAGCAGGCGGGACGACTTTGCCTCCGAGCTAGGATTGCCGGATAACACACAGGTCGCACAGTTAAATTCAAATTTAACATAAACAATAATCTTTGGGGATAAATATGTATCACTAAATCTGGCAGCCATACCCCCTACCCACTGGGACATTTGGCAACGTCTGGAGACCTCTTCGGTTGTCAGAGCTGGGGATGCTCTGGCATCTAGTGGGGAGAGACCAGAAATGCTACTCAGCATCCCGCAAAGCACAGCACAGCCCCCGTCACGAGGAAGCCTCCAGCTCAGAACAGCACGGCTGGGCTGAGTGGTGCCTGGATGCTTGCTCCTTCACCCCTCACGACAGCCCTGACGGGGAGACTCACCACCTCCTCTGCTGGATACAGGAGGAACTGGAGGCACGGGGATGGTCACATAGCCGGCCCGTGGAGAAGCCAGGATTCAGATCCTGCTTTGCCAGGATCTGGAGGGCGGCCTCATGGCCCCTCATTCCCAGAGGGCAGAGGTTGGGAGCCACAAGCTTCAGCAGAGTCCCCAGAAGCCAGCTGGGGGTTGCAATGTGTGTAGGGGAAGGAGATGAGCCGGGACAGGTCCACGAGGCCCAGCCTGTACAACGCTGTGAATGCCCCGCTGCAGCGTCTGCCCCCTCAGAGAGTGGGGAGCTCTGGAAGATTTGTGAGCAGGGCAGGGTCTTGCTTGGAGTTGTACTTCAGGAGGTTTCAACTGGCAGCAAGCGCCGAGACTGACCTTTCTTACCAGTTCCTAGAAGAAAACTTCCTCTCTCCTTTCCACAAACATTTCTTGAGCATCTGCTGGGTGCCAGGCACTGTTGCAGGAAGATTGAGAAATGAACAGAAGCAGCACCCCTGCTCACCTGGTCTTGAGAAGCTGGTGCTCAGTCATGTCCGACTCTGTTGGACCCCACGGACTGCAGCCCACCAGGCTCCTGTGCGCGTGGGATTCTCCAGGCAGGAATACTGCAGTGGGTGGCCATGGCCTCCCCCGGGGGATCTTCCCGACCCAAGGGTCAAACCTGCGTCTGCTGCATTGGCAGGTGTGTTCTTTACCACTAGCGCCGCCTGGGAAACTCTGTTGCGAAGCTTAATAAATACATAATAAATAGGTATCAGAAGGGACAGGAGCTGTGAGGAAGATAAAGCAGAAAATGTGGTGGAGCGTGGTGGGAAAGCGTGCTCCAGAGGTGACCCTCAAGGGCGGCCTCTCTGACGGGCTGACGTTGAGCAGAGTCCTGCCGGGCAGACATCTGCGGCAAGGGTGTCCCTGACAGAGGGAATGGCATGCACAAAGGCCTTGAGAGGGGGCCAGCGAATCTCGGGAGGCCAGTGAGGCTGGAGCGGAGTGAAAAAGGATGGAGGGGGAGGAGACGGAATAGGCAGCCGGCTGTGCAGGGCCTGTGGCCCTCAGAAGCTTCGGCTTTTACTCTGAGTGAGATGGAAGCTGGGGTGGGCGGGGAGGGGTTGATCACGAGAGGAGTGTGAATTCACCTACGCGTGGCTGCCAGATGGGCAGTACATGGAGGGACAAATGAGGATTCAGAGTGGTTAGGCAAGAGAGGAAACTCCTGTCTTGATTCTTTCCAAGCTTTCCATTCTTGGGGCCGGAAATCACAGCCCCATACTCCCCTGCTGGGCCAAGCGCAGGTTCCAAAAACGCTGGACCAGTGGAAGGAATGTTAGCAGAATACTGGGTGGGGTATTTTGGGGGCGCTCTGATGCTTTTGCAGGGTTGACTCAAAATCAGTTCATGTGTGTCGTGCTTTCAGGCTTAAGATGGCAGAAATGCTCATGAATAATGCAGCCATATCTGCACATGGCCCGGTTTGATGCTTGTTTTCCTGTATCTGGCAATGCGGCTTCCTGGAGCTTTTGATAGTGGTGGGCTTGGATACAACGTGATGGGTGTCAGGAGGGATGCTGGCTTTCCTGCTTAAGTGTAGTCTGCGTGGGTCCCCCTGCAGTAACCTCCTGGGGGGCTCAGGAGAGGGTGCTGGTTGGCACGTGGGAAAGGGCATTTCTGCCTCCCCCCACCACATTGGGCCCACAGTTGTTGGCTGCAGACCCCAGGATGGGAGGTGAGGACACCTGAGTCCTTGTCCCCATGCTGACCCTAACAATCTGTGGCTCCTAGCAGGTCCCTTCTCCCTGCCTCGTTCTCCTGCTTTCTAAGTGGATGCGGTCAGACAGCTCAGGGATTCTAAGAACCTCCAACCATCTGATTTGGCCGCCATCACTTTCCGAGAGCCAAGTCTCCCCCGTGTTTTCTCTACTCTGAATTTGCCAAGTCTGTATTTAAGACTTGTTAAAGAAAACTCAGTAGTTGATAAGACTTTTAGGGAGCCTTCACTCAAGGGAAACAGGGCTCGACTAAAGCCATTCTAAAGGAATAAAGATTTAAAAAAAAAAACAGCATTTACTGGGCTTTTTATGTGAATGACCTCACTTAAGCATCTCAGTGACCCTGAAGTGGATAAAACATTCTCCCTAACAGAGAAGGATATTGGGGCACAAGAGGTGACAAGTACCTTGCCCACAGTCTCGGAGATTGTCAGTGGCACAGAGTGGGGGTCTGGCTCCAGAACCCTGCTCTCTATCACTGCAGAGCCCAAACCAGTGACCCGCATGTGGTTGTGAGCGACGCCGGGAGTGTGGAGTTGGGGATAAGGCCAAGCTTTGAAAGCAGACAGCCTTGAGTTCAGGTCACAGCCCTGCCCTTGAGGGGCTGCAGGATCCTCTCGGACTTGAGTCCCGCGTGTGTCCGTCCGCTGGGGCATCATCTGCCGCTCTGTTGTGCTATGACCAGGGGGTTGTTTGTGGAGGGACCAGGCACGGTGCTCGGCTCACCCACTTAAGAGTGAGGTAGAAACCCAGGTCAGCGCGAGAAGGACATTTTGCTGCCCTTTCTGGTCACAGCAAACTTGCAGGTGCCCTCAGCATGGGATCGTGCCCTCCTTGGGTCAGCCTGGGGGTGAGGGGCAGGGGCAGGGCCACAGGAGGGGTGCTGTGGACTGGGGAGGGGCGTGTTTGGGGGTCCAGAGGGACGGAGCCCCCGAGTCGGAGTCTGGGAAGCTGAGTCTTGACGTATGGCATCACCACCCTGGGGTGGGCAGCTGGAGTGTCCCTCTGTGTCTGGCCATTCGTCGGTCCCCAGTGGAGGTAATCCCTCTGCCTCAGGAGGTCGGAAACTGCCCTGAGCCTGCTGGTCCTGCCTTTCGTTTAGTGGTGCAAGAAGATAGGAGATGAATAGTTTTTGCTTGGGGGTTTATTTGGTGCTTTTTCTTTGCAAAATCTTCAGGAAACTCGGTTTCTGGCTGTTTGTAAAGGACAGTGACAGGACCTTTTGCAGTAGACCCCCACACAAAAATCAGATGACTAAAGCCCAGGAGTTCAAGGGGCTTCGTGATACTTGCAGTGTTCCGTGAATTCTCCTCTAATTATTATTTAGTGCATTATGTTGAAATAGGAAGTTAGAATTAGAGCGCTATTATTTTTCTTTTTTAAAAAAAAGAAATAAAGACATCTTTACCACTACCATTTACTGAACACTAAGTGCTTAGCTCTGGCTCATTTAATGCACAAAGAAGTCTTCCTTTAGGGAAGGCACAGATTGCAGCTCCTCTTTACTGATGAAGAAACTGAAGCTCAGAGAGGTTAAGAAACCAGACTAAGGTCACACAGCTGTGAAGCGGGCAGAGCAGCATATTTTAGCCAGCCCCACCATTTCAAGTTGAACCATGACTTGCTAACAAAACTAGTTCAGTAAATGAATAAATCTACAAATATAAAACAGAAAGGGGAAGAGAGGCTAAGAAGTGGATCTATCGGTGCAAGGGCTTGGGAAGTGTGGAGTGACCCGCTTTAGGTATGGCTGTATCCAGGGGTTCCAATGATGTCATCTCTCCATCTCTCTGCACTGCTTTTTCTCTATGTAGGCTTTATGCTCTGTCTCTCTCTATGGGGAGGTCGAGTGTTGCCCAGCCACTCTCAGGGCACAATCTGCCAGCTTGGCATCAACAGAAACCAAGCTTCCCTTCCCTGTGGTTCTAGCGGAAGTCTCAGGATCAGACACCGGGCAGGTGTCTGCCCGGTCAGAGATTTCTCCTCTTGGGTGTGCAGACCCTGAAACTGTGTGAACACTTTGTATTTGCCGTGCGGAGAGGGTATCCTCCCTTCTCCTCAGGACCCGTAAAGAATCCACAGCCCAGATAACTCCAGTACGGTAGGTGTTCTTCACTGTGGTTTTAAATAAAGCTTTCACCGAGTTTATAAAAGAAAAACACCCTGCAAGGTGCTGGGTACAGTTCTTCGCCCTCCATGTGCTCAGAGATGAAATGGTGTCTCCTAATTTCTAACCCAGTGAGTCTTCCAATAATAATAACACCTCTAATAATAATCTTTTTTTTCTTTGCTTCAGTCGTGTCCGACTCTGTGTGACCCCATAGATGGCAGCCCACCAGGCTCCGCCGTCCCTGGGATTCTCCAGGCAGGAACACTGGAATGGGTTGCCATTTCCTTCTCCAATGCGTGAAAGTGAGAAGTGAAAGTGAAGTTCGCTCAGCCGTGTCTGACTCTTCGCGACCCCATGGACTGCAGCCTACCAGGCTCCTCCGTCCATGGGATTGTCCAGGCAAGAGTACTGGAGTGGGTTTGCCATTGCCTTCTCCATAGTGAGCATTTATTGGGCACCTACTGTGTTCCAGACTGGTACTGTCCAGTGTGAACTACTAGTCGCATGTGCCTATTTTTAAATTTAAATCGAGTAAAATTAAATTTAAAATACTGTTCCTCAACCTCACTGGGTACCTTTCAGGTACTCAATAGCCCCCACATGGCTAGTGATTACCGTATTGGACAAACACAGGGGTGGAGCATGTGCAGAAAACAGTTCTGTCATGTTCTAGACAACTGTGCTAAGTGCTTTATATCCATTGATGTATTTAATCTTTAAAAAAATCCCCTAATGAATAGGACCTACCCCAGAGGTAGGGGTATTGTTGTTGAGTCACTAAAGTCATGTCTGACTCTTTGCGACCCCATGGACTGCAGCATGCTAGGCTCTTTCTGTCCTCCACCGTCTTCGGAGTTTGCGCAAATTTGTGTCACTGAGTCAGTGATGCTCTCTAACCCATCTCATCCCCATGCCTGCCACCCCTTCTCCTGTTGCTTCAGTCTTTCCCCAGCATCAAGGGCTTTTCCAGTGAGATTGGACTTTCTCATCAGGTGGCCAAACGTATTGGAGCTTCAGCTTGAGCATCAGTCCTTCCAATGATATATATCAGTGTTTGATTTCACTGGTTTATCTTCTTGCTGTCCAAGGGACTGTCAAGAGTTTTCTTCGACACCACAGTCACATAAGCATCGATTCTT
>JAJLRB010004891.1:0-41519 GCA_020976825.1 Odocoileus hemionus | reverse complement strand
ATTTAATTAAGTCCCATACTATCAACAGATTTCATACAGCAGAATGAGGCCCACCTGTAGGAATGACCTCCAAAGTCATGGACCAACCAACTGAACTGACCATCAGGCTGTTTTTCTGTAGTTGATGCAGGCATCTTTTACCTGGCCTGAGGCATTATTTCAGCTACAGCAGGATACATTGGTGACTACATGGTCTTTATCTGGAACTGTAAGACCCAAGTCTCAGACAATTTTCCCATAACAGACCAAGGTAATAAATCAAGACTGATCTAAGTGCCTTTGGGATCCTGGTAGTATCACCAATAACTCCAACTCAAGTTAGATAAAACTTTAATAATGCAGATCATTACCCACAGAGTAAACGTTGAATCAGCATACCCAGATAACTCTACAAGATTTACTCTGGTACACAGTGAATCTGTGTGCAAAGGCTTCCTTAAATACTTTGAAACCATATGCCTTTTCATCTTTGCTGAGGGCACCTGTGTGTGAGTGGGTGTCTGTGTGTCCAGACAAAAGCCTCAGTGGTCAGGTCTGTTTTGCAACTCTACCTTAGCCTTAACTTCCTGTTTGTGCAGGACCTCAAGGTCACCAAGGGGTGAGAGATTGGAGCCCTCTTAGACATCTTCTGGACAAACTCAAAGCCCTGCAAATGCATGTGAGTTTCTTGTTCACCAGGTAAATATCAGAGCTTTCAAAGTTCTTTGTGGAATCTCAGTCTCTAGCTCTCCTTTCTGCATTTATGGCCAATCTCTTGGTTGCAGAGAATCAGACATGACTGAGTGACTTCACTTCACTCACTTCATTCACTTCATACTTTATCACTGGAGAAGGAAATGGCAACTCACTCCAGTATTCTTGCCTGGAGAATCCCATGGACAGAGGAGCCTAGCGGGCCATGGCCCACGGGGTCACAGAGAGTCAGACACGACTGAAGTGACTAAGCACACACTTGTTTGCCCCAACTTATATCTAAATTCAGGAAGATGCCATGTTAAACAGTTACTGATGATTATTTTTTAGACATATTTTTACAAAAGGGCCTTTCCTGTTCAGCAAACTCCAAATCAGGTCAATCCATGACAAAGCCCTGCAAGGGAGACTCTTTCTGAGAACTGCAAAGAGGATGGGGACTTTTGAGGAGTCCAGCCTCATTCTCCCCAGTCATCTGGTGGAGGCATGGCTGCTGATGGTAACTGTAACCTTGGTGATACAACTACTGTACATCAAGATGACTTCTGGGCTGAGGAAGAGGGAGGGAATAAGCCAAGTTAGTAAGTTACAAGCGTTGTTTGTCATGAGAGTTGGCAGCTTCTGTGGAGAAGAAGGTCCTTTGATTTTTTTAAATCTCAGCTAATACCCAGAATTCTGAAAAAGTAGATTTTGAAATTTTTGGTCAGTAGTTTGATTGTTTTCATTGAATATCTCATTCTCATATGTTGAGTTTTGACTTTCCTGTGAGTATTTCTGTTCCAACTTATGCTTCAATGTCTTGTGATAGTTGCTTTTGGTGTTCTGTTGTCCTGGTTTTTTTAGTCAAAATCAGTTGGAAAAATATGATGGATCATGTTCACTCCATCCAATCTCTGTATCATGTGCATTATTCAAGTTAAAGCTGTCATATTATATAAAAGTTTTTTAGTGTAAAAATCTTTAGAAAGACAAATTTGCATAAAATATTGACTATTCATCATTTACTGAGTCACAAACAAAAAACTTTTAAATTTTATTGATTTATCAAAGGCTAAAGCAATCAAGATTTTTTAAGTATATTCATGCATTTAAGGTCATTATAGATGGAGTAGGTGTCCTTTTAATACTGCATGCTTTATAGCATATATTCTTTAAAAATGTAATGTCAAAATAATCTTTAGTTCAGATAAATATTTTGGTGTGATTATTACTAAAAATGTGAAATTATATATTGTTGTTGTTTTTTAGTTGCTAAGTATGATGACAGAAAACTCAGAACTTACACCATTTAACAAGACCCAGAGGGATCGGGTGGAGAGGGAGGTGGGAAGGGGGACCGGGATGGGGAATACATGTAAATCCATGGCTAATTCATTTCAATGTATGACAAAAACCACTTCAATGATGTAAAGTAATTAGCCTCCAACTAATAAAAATAAATGGAAAAAAAAAAAAAACAACTCTTATTTAAAACATTTAACAACTCTTATTTAAAAACCCTCTTGATTTAATAACAACCCAAAGTGGAGGGGTAAAAAGTGCCCTTATAACAATGCCTACTGTGGGCCTTTTATATAGGCAAACAAAAAATTTTATTTTTTTTATACATGTATAAAACAAAGATCATGGCATCTAATCCCATCACTTCATGGCAAATAGATGGGGAAAAAGTGAAAACAATGAGAGATTTTATTTTCTTGGGCTGAAAAATCCCTGCAGGCTGTGACTGTAGCCATGAAATTAAAAGACACGTATTAAAAAGAGAGATATCACTTTGCTGACAAAGGCCCATTCAGTCATACAGTCAAAGCTATGGTTTTTTCCAACAGTCACATACAGATGTGAGGATGGACCACTAAGAAGGCTGAGTGCTGAAGAATGGATGCTTTTGAAATGTGGTGCTGGGGAAGACTCTTGAGATTCCCTTGAAAGGCAGGGAAATCAAACCAGACAATCCCAAAGGAAATCAACCCTGACTATTCATTGGAAGGAATGATGCTGAAGCTGAAGCTCCATTCCTTTGGCCACCTGATTCAAAGCTGACTTACTGGAAAAGACTCTGATGCTGGGAAAGATTGAGGGCATGAGGAGAGGAAGGCACCAGAGGATGAAATGGTTGGATGCCATCACTGACTCAGTGAACACTCAGTCCACTGACTCAGTGGACCCCAGTTTGAGCACACTCGGAGATAATGAGGGACAGGAAGATTGGTGAACTGCAATTTATGGGGCCAGAAAGTCGGACATGACTTAGCAACTATTGAGTAAGACTTGATGCTGGGAAAGATTGAAGGCATTGACTCAATGAATGTGAATATGAGCAAACTCCAGGAGATAGTGAAGGACAGGGAAGGCTGGTGTGCTGCAGCCCATGGGGTTGCAAAGAATCAGACACAACTCAGCTAATGAACAGGAATAACAATAGTTATTTGAATTAATGGAACAGATTTCCTATTTAAAAATTTTAAAATATGAGATACAAAAGCATAAAAGTAAACTTCAGTGGTAGTAAGTCTACTAGAGAACATGCTGCTGCTGCTGCTAAGTCGCTCCAGTCATGTCTGACTCTGTGCGACCCCATGGATGGCAGCCCACCAGGCTCCACCGTCCCTGGGATTCTCCATTCTCCTGGAGTGGGTTGCCATTTCCTTCTTCAATGCATGAAAGTGAAAAGTGAAAGTGAAATCACTCAGTCGTGTCCGACTCTTTGTGACCCTATGGACTGCAGCCTACCAGGCTCCTCGGTCCATGAGATTTTCCAGGCAAGAGTACTGGAGTGGGTTGCCATTGCCTTCTCCACCAGAGAACATACGTTTTATAATTCTATGCAACAGATTAATAAACTTCTGTATGATTTGAAAATTTAATATAATTTCTCTATAGTGTTTCAAAGGAAATGTACTTAAATACTCTGATGACCAAAAAGAGATTAACAGATTACTATACATAATCACCTGAAAATATTTGTATCCATAAGCAAATTGCTTGTTGCAAGAGAAAGGGGAATAGTGGTATGTATGGAGGTAGAGCTCTTATTCACACAACACCTCTGGTATTTCAAGTTATATAATCTCTCTTCACCTACATGATCATACACTACTATTGTATTATTTTGATTATTATTTAAATTAAACATTCAAAATGGGAAAATTAAGAATGTTTTGTTCTATAAAAGAAATGGAAGTTTGAACTGAAGCAAGTTCAAAATTTTAGCATACCTAATTTTATAACATAGAATTAAAACTATAATCAGCAATCATCTAGAAAACTTAAAATAACAGGCTAAAGTTTTTTGGCCTTCGGTATCAAAAAAATTATATCTGTTCTTTATCATACTATTTTTTGAGATACAAACTTAATCTTACATTTCTAACCATGGTGAAATCTTAAAGAGTATGTCTCAGAATGCTTCTTGTGGTCCTTTATTATACCTTTTGATTCCATTTTAGGGCCTGAATACTTTAATTGTCATCTCTTAGCAGTCAAGGGACCAAATTAAGGGAATTTTAGGTGAAAGAAGTGATAGTTTTTCCATGCTCTTGGATAGACATCAAAGAAAGAGAGCTCTATTTTATTCCCTGTGATTTTCTTTAGGCTTTGGGAGTCAGGAAATATCATCAGAGAATAAACATTCAGTTCAAAACAAAAAAGTGTTTTGCTACCATAAAATGACCTCAAAATTCTCCTTGAGGAAGGAGGCAAATTGTGAAAAGGGTATTAAAAGACCTCTGCATACAAAGCAACTCTAAATGAAACAAAATGCCTCCATTTTCTAGAACTGTTTGAGATTGTAAGAACACAGTGTTTGCAGACAAACCACCACAAAATCGTACTGTTTTCTGTAGTTGTCAATCAAACAGTTGTACCAGGAGAACAGTGTCTCAAGGGACTTGGGGACTAGGAGCTGAGGGAAGGAAGGGCAGGTAACCCCAAGTGTAGGTTCAGATCCCGCCTGGAGCACGCTGCTCATGATGGAGAATAACCCAAAGAATCTTCAGCTTCACATTAGGGCAGTTTCGTTGTTGCTATCCAAAGATAGTTAAATGCTTCCTGCCCCTCCCATCTGACTCAAATCAAATACACAGACAATAATGGAACAAGGTACAGAGTTCTTAAGAGAAGGTTGGGTAAATCTAAAAATACGCACTCATAATTGAAGATGTGGAGATATGAATTGTGATAATGAACAGTCAGTCACATAGGACCATGTTCATCTGTGTGCGTGCTAAGTTGCTTCAGTCATGTCCAATTCTTTGTGACCCCGTGGACTGTAGCCCACCAGTCTCTTCTTCCATGGGATTCTCCTGGCAAAAATACTGGAGTGGGTTGCCATTTCCTTCTCCAAGGGATCTTCCTAACCCAGGGATCAAACCCATGTCTCTTATGTCTTCTGCATTGGTAGGCAGGTTCTTTACCTCCAGCACCACCAATCTGTACTGTTGTATTATTTACATTTCATATAAGTGCCACAGAGACAGGCTGGGACCTGAGGCCTGGGGTCCTTTGCTGCAATGTTTGTACCTGGACAAACATCTCCTGAAGCAACGAAACTGTAACCAGCTAAAAACAAGTGCATGCATGTGTAGTTGGGGTAAATTATGGACAAAAGATGCAAAGAAACCAGAAACCCAACTATCAATTCTGAAGAGCCTGGAACAAAAACTGGGTGTTGGAAGCAAAAGCAGGGTCCTGAGCTTGCCCCCTGAGCTTAACACCACCTACGGGGTGGGCAAATCACTTAAGCCACCTCTCCAGCCAACCTCTGGACACATCCCTGCTCTCAGTCCATGCAGGAAACAAGCTTGCACCTCCCTGGCAAGCAAGCAAGGACACCTGTTACTTGCTCTGGCAGTAGGGACCCCAATAAAGCCATACCTGCATTTCTTGTCTGGCTTCTAATCAATTCCTATTGAATTAAGGATATCAAGAACCTTTGTCATTAACACTATTGAATATAGTTCTTCTCAGAGGAGTGCTTTGATTAGAATGAGTTCTGTCTCTGATATCATGCAGGTAATCTACATATCAGTTAGAGACACTGTGCTGAGTGAGTTCTCTCCCACCTTCCAAGGAACTCATAGTCTGCTCAGCAGTGATAGTAAAGAATTTCCACAAGCATCATGACACTGGAATGTCACAGTGACCTGCAGCCCACCATTGTGGTTGCAGCCTCAAGCCACCATGGGAGCCATGAAAGAGCTGTGCCTCATCAGCTGGCACATCATCCCTGGACCTTGGGAAATATCTGTGAGATCTCAAATCCTCATTGTTCAAAGTCACCTCCAGTTTTCTATTTCTGCATGATTACTCTTCCCTACACTCTTTTATAGCTTTTCTTTTTTCTACCAAAGCCATATTTAATCAAATAACCAAAGCAGAAAATGAATTTATTATGTGGCTATCAATTTACAAATTGATGTATTTCTAGATAACTTGAGATCCAGGAGTCAAGACAGGAAATAAAGTGACTTATCAGAGTTGCCAGTTAGTAGATGGCCCTGTGAAGTGTAACTATGGAGGGATCTTGAGAATTCCTGCATCTTTACAATGCTTGCTGGAGATTCAGTGTCCTGGATGGGGCCTTTCATTTGCAGAATCTCAGTTGCCTTTAGTACCTAAATCAATGGGGAATAAACTTTGTTTTTCCATAGAGGGCCCAAGATCTTGTCTTCTGAAGATTTGTGGTGATTTTGTAGGCTTCCCAGGTGGCGCAGTGGTAAAGAATCTGCCTGCCAATGCAGGAGATGCAAGATATGCAAAGTCAATCCCTAGGTTGGGAAGATTCTCTGTAGTAAGAAATGAAGACCCAAAAGTCTGTTCTATACATCTGTGTCTCTTTTTCTGTTTTGCATATAGGGTTATCATTACCATCTTTCTAAATTCCATATATATGTGTTAGTATACTGTAATGGTCTTTATCTTTCTGGCTTACTTCACTCTGTATAATGGGCTCCAGTTTCATCCATCTCATTAGAACAGACTTTTGGACTCTGTGGGAGAAGGCGAGGGTGGGATGTTTCAAGAGAACAGCATTGAAACATGTATATTATCTAGGGTGAAACAGATCACCAGCCCAGGTTGGATGCATGAGACAAGTGCTCGGACCTGGTGCACTGGGAAGACCTGGAGGGATTAGGTGGAGAGGGAGGTGGGAGGGGAAATCGGGATGGGGAATACATGTATATCCATGGCTGACAAAAACCACTACAATACTGTAAAGTAATTAGCCTCCAACTAATAAAAAATAAAAAATAAAAAAAAAAGAAAAGAAGACCAACTCCAGTATTCTTGCCTGGAAAATTCCACACAATGGAATAAAAAAGTTAATCCTTAGGCCACTGGTTCGATTCTGGCTCAAAAAACAGTGGCTTTTTTAAGGGCTTCCCAGGTGTTGCTAGAGGTAAAGAACCTCTCTACCAATGCAGGAGACACAACAGATGTGAGTTCGATCCCTGGCTTGGGAAGATGCCCTGGAGGAAGGCATAGAAACTCACTCCAGTATTCTTGCTTGGGTCATGTAGAGTCAGATAAGACTAAAGTGACTTAGCACACATGTATCTATCCCCTGGAGAAGGGAATAGCAACCCAGTCCATATTCTAGCCTGAAAAATTTCATGGACAGAGGAGCTGGGTGGGCTACAGTCCATGGGGTAGCAAAGAGTCGGACACGACTGAGCGACTAACACTTTCACTTTCATAGAAAAGATGTAAAGTAAGTCAGACCTAGAAAGACAAATATCACATGATATCCCTTTTATGTGGAATCTGAAAAACAAAAAATAATACAAATGAACTCATATACAAACAGAATTAGACCCACAGACATATAAAACAAACTTAGGTTACCAAAGGGGATAACAAGATAGGGAGGATAAATTAGGAGTTTGGGATTAACAGATAATCAGTATTGTGCTTAAAATAGGTAACCAAAAAGGACCTACTGTATAGCACAGAGAACTATACTCAATATTTTGTAATAACTTATAAGAGAAAATCATCTGAAAAAAAAGTAGATATATGTGTATGTATAAATGAATCACTTTGCTGTTTACCTGAAATCAAAACAATATTGTAAATAAAGAACATCTCATTAAAAAAAAAAAAGAATTACAATATGGTGAATTTTCCAAATTAAAAACATGACATTTGGAAAAATAAAACAAAGATAGATGTATTTCAATCTTTTTAATACTTTGTTTCTTCATCTGTAACACAGGTATAACAATTATATCATCTCAAGGACTAAATGAGAATTGATGATCAATGCATTCCAAACAATGCCTGATATCTAGTGAATACTTACTAATGTTAAATATTACTGTATTACTACCTTAATTTCATTGTAATAACATACCAACATAAATATCATCATTATAATTCATCACTGTCATGAATATTCCCACAAACATATATTTCAGTAAAGGATGTCTATAAAACATTCTGCCAGAGTTTAAGATCATGGTATTGGAGCTCACATTATAACACCAAAAAACAACTTCTTTAAATTTTAATATTATACTGACCTGCTATTTAAAAGTCCTTACACAATTTCTCTATCTCTTGCTCTGTAATCTTGACAAATTTCTAGATCTCTCTTTGTACCAGGAACTCCTGTAGATTTATTAAAATTTTTGAACCTTATTCTTTTTAGGCTTTTCATTTCTAATCTCATGAATTCTTAATTATTTTCCTGAAAATAAACACATACATACATAAATATATATAAAATAATTTTCTTCTCAAAGATAAACTGTCTGCCCTGCTAATTGTATTAGTTTTTCTCATTGTTTAATATGATGATTTCAGTTCAGTTCATCAGTTTAGTCGCTCAGTCATGTCCAACTCTTTGTGACCCCATAGACTGCAGCAGGCCAGGCTTCCCTGTCCATCACCAACTCCTGGAGCTTGCTCAAACTCATGTCCATCTAGTCGGTGATACCATCCAATCATCTCATCCTCTGTCATCTCCTGCTCTCCCTGCCTTCAATCTTTCCCAGCATCAGTGTCTTTTCCAATGAGTCAGTTCTTAGCATCATGTGGCCAAAGTATTGAGGTTTCAGTTTCTGCACCAGTCCTTCCAATGAATATTCAGGACTGATTTCCTTCAGGATTGACTAGATTGATCTCCTTGTGATGATCTACCATATAACATTGTAGGGTTGCTCTGGGTCAGCTCATGTCCTGAACATATGTTACTTTCAGTGGGAAAAAGTCCAACACAGCAGGGAGGGCATTGTTTGGTTGATTTCCCATAAAAATTGTCAGTTAACCCTGCATGCATGCTCAGTCACGTCCAACTCTTTGCCATCCTATGGACTGTAGCCTGACCCTATGGAATGTACCCCACTAGGCTCCTCTGTCCATGGAATTTTCCAGGCAAGAATACTGGAGTGGGTTGCTATCCTCTCCTCCAGGGAACCTTCCCAACCCAGCGATCAAAACTCTCTCCTGCATTTCCTGCATTGACAGGTGAATTATTTTTACCACTGAGCTACCTGGGAAACCCCAACTTTTCCCTACGGTTTTTCTATTTTTCATAAAATAAATAGTAAACTTTCTGATAACTTGATGTCCAGGAATTCCCCAGCAATAAAAATATTTATATTTAAATACTTAAAGTAAATTTATGACTATTAACAAACAAACTTGCAACATATATATTTGGGGAAAACAAAAAATATAGATATTTAGTAAAAAATACTGCATTTAAAGTTTTGTGATAGGATAGCATTTACTAATTGCTTATTCTTATAAATATAAAGCTAAGCTCTGAGAAACTAAAAACAGGCTAACTAATATAGTCTGGGCCCAAATAATTTGCGAAGGATTAACTTACTTACTTTGAATTTGGTGCTAATAAGACCCGTCACAGGTGTGATCTCTTTGTTGGCTGGTTAGGTTGACTTTTGGTCACTGCTGTATATTTCATGACCCATGTTCATAGAAAATTCTTCCACTTGTGTCACTGGTCATAAGGAGAAATAAAACTAAGAGTGTAACTGCACATGTGCAAACTCACAACCTCAACTGGAAAAACATAACATACACTCTTCTGGTGGGAGGCCGTCATCCTCACCTGATGATACTATGTCCACTTTCAATAGTGTTGTCATTGCTAAAAATGAACAAAACCTGTACTTATAAACACTGAGCCAGGTATAAACAGCACCTTTGCACATACTCAGTAATTTTCTATAGATGTTTGAAGAAACTAAGCTTTACAGTTGCCCATTTCTTTTTTTAGATAAGGCACTGAAAAGTAGCTAATTTAAAAACACTAACAAAAAAAGTGATTTTCTTCTTATTTTGTTTAATTTATTTTTTTTAATTGGAGGATAATTGCTTTACAATGTTGTGGTGTTTTCTGCCATATAACAATGGGAATCAGTAATAATATTCAGTAATGATATACATACATGTATGTGTATGTGTATATATATATATATCCCCTCCCACTTGAGGCTCTTCTTCTCACCCCCACCCTGATCCCACTCCTCTAGGTCATCACAGAGTGCCAAGCTGGGCTCCCTGTGTTACGCAGCAGCTTCCCATTAGTTATCTATTTTACACATGGTAGTATATGTATGTCAATGCTACTTTCTCAATCCACCCCATCCTCTCCTCCCATCTCCCACAATGTTCACTGCAGCACTATTTACAATAGCCAGGACATGGAAGCAACCTAGATGTCCGTCAACAAATGAATGGATAAGGAAGTGTAGTACACATATGTAATGGAATATTACTCAGCAATAAAAAGGAACAAAGAGCCTGTCAATGGAGAATGAAGTCACTCATAAAGAGAGAACTAAATATTGTATATTAACACACACACACACATACACACGCACACACACATATATATATGGAATCTAGAAAAATGGTACTAATGAACCTATTTGCAAGACAAGAATAGAGATGCAGACATAGAGAACAGACTTGCAAAAAGCAATTTTCTTATTAGAAATAAAGTTTAAAACAAAAGAAGATAGCTTTCAAAGGATTGAGGCAGAAGTCCAGCTTACTCATACTAATGTGAACATCAAATATTTTATAGAAAAATTAATGCATAAATTGTTTGTTAGTAAAGTAAAAAAATTCACCAATAATGACCAATTGATAATATTTTGCTAAAATATTAATTATGACATCTGCCTCACTATTTAAAGACTTTTTCATGTGAAGCTTAGTCATACTTGGTAATGTGTTCAGTTTCAATTTTTTTAAAATTTTTGTGGCAATGTCAACATTGCTCTGACTGAGTCTTCCTTAACGCAAAAAAGTCTGCAATGACTTTGTTCATTTTTAACAATGAATAGATTAATTTTATCAAAAGAAATATTTCAAGTTAATTCTCTTGAAATTTCTAACTCTGTCCAATATTGATGTGTTGCATATGCATGGACCCTTCTCCTAAATTCTTATATTCTTTCATATTTTTCCTGAACAAATTATGTGGGTTTTAAGAATAGAATTATGTAGGTTTATACCTATTGCTTAAATACGTATTTTGGACATTATGAATGGGGGGATGAATAAAACTGAAGCATTCAGCCAAATATCCCAGGTTAAAATAAAATATAGTTTTAAAACTAAAATCATTCCCAGGATTTTGAGGCATTGAGCTAGACTTTTTTTTTTTTTTAATAATTTCTGAACCCTGGAAAATAAATGCCTTATTTCCTCAAGCTTTAATATCTGTACTGGGTATGTTGTGATAATCAACAGGAAAATGTAAAGTTTTTCTTAATTAGGAATGACATAAAAGCTACTTCTACATACAGTTCTGCTCAGTAGAAATTCATTTTTAAAAGATTTATTAAGCTTGACAAAGGAATTAGTAGTCAGCTCAATGGAAAGTGACTCAAAATTGCTTTACATGAACTAGGCTGTTTCTAATGATTACTTACTAAATGCAGTTTTCATCAAAAAATGAATATCTTACCCCAAAACAGTTACTTAGTTCAAAAAGAAAATGTAGTGGCAATCTGATTTAATTATAATAAATAGAAAAAAAAAGAATAGGAAAAAAAGAAGATACCACGAGTGTTCTAAAAAATAAATGTAGGGTATAAGTAGGATCCAAGTTTCTAAGAACTGCTGTTTTCAACATTTTCATGTTTACTTTAATCACCAGGGGGAAGGTAGAGTGTACTATGGGATGGCTTTTGTAGTGCAAAATACCTGTAGCCACAATTTGGTACATGAAGAATTTAAAAAATATTGTGCAAAGTTATGAAAATTAAGAGGTTAATTCAACTATTTCCATTATTTTAACTTTCATTTTAGAAACCCATAAGGTTGTAGGAACAGGAGTCAGGATTATGCAAGGCCTTGGCACAGCACTTTTTGGCCACTCCAAAGTGGGCATTGTCGAATTTACTAAAAGAAGATGAATATTTAGTTTTCAAAATGAAGGCATTTTGACACATTTTTTTATATTAAACAATATTAGTAATGGAAACTGATCTCTTTCATCTTTCAGCTTGAGGCTCTACAATATTGTCTGGGCATACTTTTTTTTGAAGAATTTCGTCCTCTTTTCTTTCTTGCTTTATTTTTTAAGGGCTTGTCTTAAAAGTTAGGACCCCACAAAAAACCACATTTGAGAGAAATATTGGATTCGTTAATCATTTCTCTCATTCTTGTATCTTAGAAATGAAAAAGTATAAAGATCACAAGGAGGCTAGATTTCCTCTAGGAAGACTTACTCTGTTTAGAATGTGTCTGTTTGGTCCTCCTGTCTCCTCATCCTGTGTTCATTCTGTATGTCCAATAGAGAAATTCCGGTAGAATAAGCATGTTTACAGTCATGAGCTCAAAAGCAAAATTGCAAGCATAAGAAGAAAAAATTGTGAGTTCAATATGCAGTCCTAACTTCCTGCAAGGAAGTAGCCTGCAAAACATTTGTTGATATTTAATATCCATCATCAGGATCATGTCCTGGACCACAGAAAAAGCCAAAGACAAAATATTGCTGAAAAGCTTCAGCTCTATAAAACTTGGCTTTCGCTAATGACTCAGATGGTTAAGGGTCTGTCCACAATGCTGCAGACCCAGGTTTGATCCCTGGGTCGGGACGATCCCCTGGAGAAGGGAATGGAAACACACTCCAGTATTCTTGCCTGGAGAATTCCATGGACAGAGGAGCCTGGTGCACTACAGTCCATGGGGTCACAAAGAGTCATACGTGACTGAAGCGACTGACAGTTTCACTTTCACACTTTCACTAATACTTGATGGAAGGTGACACATCTGCATTCACATACACATATCATCCTATAAATGTGACGTTTTACTTAAAATATGGGGCTCTTCTAAACTCTGCTCATATTTTATTCCAAGTTTTCTTTATGCATTTATAAAAAGTAAAGGGAGAGTGAGCAATGAGTTGGCTCCATTAACAGAAGAATTTCAAAAATTTAAAAGATGCCAAGTTTATATTATTACCATATGATGATTAAAATAGAGAAAGTTAATTCCAATAAATGCTGGATGTTGCGAACCAAGTTATGAAATCAGAGCTTTGAAAATATGAATGGTATGCTGAGTTAGAGATTCAACATTAAATATTAAATGTTTATTTGCAGTGATAATAAGAAAACTAATTTCTAGGAGCACAGCATCCTGACAAACAGTATTGTGCTGAATTAAGGAAGCACTGAGATAGAAATGTACTTGGAATTGGTAGCGATACATGTGACTTACAGTTTTGACTATACCAACTTCAGTATTTTATCAATCTAAATATGTTAGTTGCTAACATTTGCAAACATTTTAAAATATACACAGCTATAGTAAATATACTTCAAATTTTGCTGAAGTTATTGTTACAAAAATGCTTTGCCATGGAGGTAAATCTCTTCTTTCTTTGCTACTTATCATCAGTTGTAATTTAGTAGTGGATCTGTCTTATAACTACTGAAAACAAAATTTTGTAAAAGGAAGACATTAAAATGTATCCCTACAAAATATGAGATGAACATATTAATCTATGAGAAGTTGAACTATTTACAAATGTAATTTTGAAATTTAAAATTTATTAGCTAAACAATTGAAAAAAAAGAATATATACATATCAGAAAAATATACAAAGTGTAAAAATTGATGTCTAAGAAGAAATAGACCACCAATAGCCATTAATGTAATTGAGATAGAAATAGAAGATTGAAATATGCAATTATTAAGTTTGAGTTAATAAGTATGAAGAGTTATTCAAATACAAAAAATACACATAGTCATGGAGATCTTTGCCTGTTCCTATTCTTAAAAGCAATGAGTCTCTAAGTTCAATATTCTGTTTCTTGTAGATATGAAGTCTCTTTCTGATAAATACAGGAATAGAGGTCCTGGGAAAAAAAATAAAAATGGAAATGAGGAATAAGAACTAAATTTATTAACCACAGAGTCAATAGACAAGCTAACAAAGCAATAAGAGACTTTGGTCAAGTTTCTAAATACTTGAATAATGTATGCAAGTTGGCAACATACCCTCATAAAAGCAATAATCATGCAAAAAATAGAAATAAGATGCTATTTCCATAAGAAGAATTATACAGAATATAATGAAGAAGATGTTGATGAAGAAAAATATTAAACTTTATTAAAGAATTAAAAATAGACTCAGAATAAATAAAAAGAGAATATGCAGTGAATCTTGAAAGAGGCAAGTATTTTCTTATTATGTTTACTTAACAGTTCCTTGTTATATTTAAATCAAACTAAAAGTGCACCCTTTAAGCTCTGTTCTTTCTTTCATCAAACTTCAATTTATAGGCATAAATCCACTTCAACAACAAAGTCAGACAAAGATTTGGTACATGGGTTTTAAGATGACTTAGGTATTAATATAATGTTTACTTTCATTCAACTATTTGTATAATTCTTATTTTTAGCTATAGAGGTTAACATTCAGAACTTTCTATAAAACAGAAATTGACCCTGAAATTCTAGAATACTGATTATGTCACATTTCCTTTGCCCACAGAGTGGAACTCATTACTTCTGGTGACTGTAGGTTTATCAAAAAGGGTGAGAGGTCTATATTTTTTTGTTGATGTGTCATTGTGTCAGACTTGTTCTATTAGCTGCAGTCCCATTCTGAAGATTCACACTTACCTGTGGGCGAGTGTGACCATTTCTAAATTTGTCATAAAATATTTGCACAGAAGCAAATTTTTCCCACCTGGTATTTGTGGTCTATCATTTTTTCCATGTGATTTCCCTTGGACTTCATCATGTTTACACAGGTTCCTGATCCTAATGTGTATTCATGTAGATATGTTGGGCCAAATAATTACAACTCTTATGATCTACCCACAAAAATCTGACACCAAATGGCTATTTAAAGATTGTTTACCAAACATATTCAGTACAAATAATATTGTGCAAGAGATTAACTGGTAAATGACGTTGTTAAATGAAAGGAACCCAAGATGAATAGACTACTTTTATTAAAAAAACAAGTAGTACAAATATGATATTCTATAATAGCGTTTTTAATATTATGCATGTTTCCACATAAGCATAGTTTCTAATTTCTAATCACTTAATTTTCCTATTAATTACAGTTCAATGATTACAATAAAGTATAGGGTATTCTCTTTCTAACATTGGCTACAACGTACATAAGGAATTTGGAGGTACTGTGAACAAAGACGCTGAGGAATCAAAAAACCCAGAAATGTAAAAACATGCACTCTAGAAAATGAAGAAAGAGATAGCTCCCCCAGTAGCTAATGCCTCTGATAAAACACAGAAGGTGGAAACTAAGTAATCTCCTCCAGCATCAAACCGATCCTATTACTCAATCAATAATCAGAGGTCTCAACTGGCTCACTTTTCTTCCCCTGATATTTATCTTCCCATAATTTTAACCTGGAATTCTCATTTTTGTTTTCTTATTTGGTTATGGCATGTGTGATCCAGTTCCCTGACCAGGGATTGAACCAGACCTCCTGCATTGGGAATGCAGAATTTTAACCACTGGACCACCAAGGAAGTCTGTGAAATTCTCATCTTTAAATATATATTTCTTTGAGTGTGGCTAGAAATGGGGAGGATCTCCATAATTTCACTCTTCTAAGGCCCACGTGTTATTTAATTGTTCCATGTTGCAGGTGTCTCTGCCCATCAGGATTGTTACTGCTGGAGAGAGTGAAAAGCCCCTGGGAGAGGCCCTGAGCCAAAACCCAGCCTCTTCTTCCTTTTGGTCCATATCTATTCTATCAGCATTTTATTAGTGAGCCATCCCCAGACCATAAAGTGCATGGATTTAATTTAGCTTTGAGTCTCTCTCCAGAAGTGATCACAGAGTGAAATGGGACAGTCCACAGGCTATTTTAAAATCTGAAGTAAGTAGACTTGTTATTAGATCAATTGGCTTCTAAAAATAAATACATTAAATAAATTTGAATGTAGGACACTTTCATCTTTCTGCATATCTCCATCCATGCTTAGAATGTCAAGCATGAATGTGGATTTCAAAGGAAATGCTGCTCTGTATTCTATCAGAGAAGCCAAAGCTGTTTTTCCCATTCCTCCTGTGAGCTGCTTTGAACATCATTTCCAATGAATGTGCCAATTTGGTGGCTGGTGTCAGCCAGGACTTGCTGATTTCAAAGCCAGCTTGCATCACTGTGAATATTTCGTGTCTGTTTTTTATATGCAGTATCAAAATGATGAACAAGCTGCCTTGTTCTCTTATGATCTAGAAGATGGTTTGGGGTCAAGATTCAGGGACAACTTTACCAATTTTCTTTTATTTTTCTTCTTTCTATGTTGTGTTTTCACTCACTGTCTCACTTGAAGCACTTCAATCCACCACTGTCATTCACAGCAGATAGCTCACTCTTATCCACTGGCCCCTTCAGAGAACATCATGGGTGTGTGCTCAGTCGCTCAGTCATGTCTGACTTTGTGACCCATGTGCTCTTCTGTTCATGGAATTCCCCAGGCAAGAGTAATGGAGTGGGTTGCCATTTCCTTCTCCAGGGGAGCTTTCCCACCCAGGTACTGACAAGAGTTGTTTGGGGACTGGGGATCAGGACAGGTCTGCAACCTCAGCAAAAAGTTCAAACCAGAAACCCAAAGCAAAAGAACAGTCCTAGGAATGGGGCAATTATTATAGAAATAGAGATCTTTAAGAAAAAGTTTCTGCCTAAGCATATGAGCAACACAGATTTGGACCAGTTAACATTTGACCCTTGATGGAATGTGAGCCTACAGACAGCTGAGTGCCCGGCAATCCTAGCACTAGCCCTGGACACGGCTAGTCACGTCCAACTGTGCCCTCATGGAAGCTCTGAGACCCTGGGTTACTAGAATTTTTATTTAATAACTGGAAGTCAAGTCTACATGCCCTTTACTAAAGGAAACTGCAGTCATGTTATCTTAAACAAGCAAAATACCATTGAGGCTTTAGGAATACAACATTAATATAATAGGGGTAAAATAAATATCTGGATAATTTAAACCCACTCTTTTCTTCCCTGTAATAAAATATATGATGATGGAGGAAATGCATTCATATGGCTTGAATGCCACCTAAAATGTTGAGTGCTGACTAAAACATCAAATACTTGTACAACTTTTTTTTGTTTGTTTGTTTGTTTGTTTTTATTTATTTTTATTTTTATTAGTTGGAGGCTAATTACTTTACATCATTACAGTAGTTTTTGTTATACATTGAAATGAATTAGCCATGGATTTACATGTATTCCCCATCCCAAGAATTTTATTCTTTGTGTATAGATTTGATGTTCATTTTTTATTTTATTTTATTTTTTGATGTTCACTTTTTAATATAAAAACAGTCCCCTAACCAAAGTTATACTTTCAGCTTTTCTGCTCTTCCCTACCCTGTTCACTGAGACAATTATTTTCCACCAACCAAACAGCATCTAAATTTCTCTAACCCTTGACCTCACTTTCAAGGTACAATTATTTCATATCTAACCAACTTCTGTCATCTCCTACCTCAAATGGACTCACAATGGCAACTTATAATTTATCTGTTTTTCGACAAGCTTATGATGTAAAAAATTTTGTACTTTTTTCATAATTAGACTTTTTATAAAAGTGCTAAAATGTGCCTTTCTCTGAAAGTATGTGCTTTCTTTGGCTACCTGTACGAAATCACAGAGAGAGAAGTATGGAGCAGAAAATCAATAACATAGTCTGAATTCAGCTCTTAATAATGGCTGCTCACAATGTTTATAATAGCCAGGACATGGAAGCAACCCAGATGCCCATCAGCAGACGAATGGATGAGGAAGCTGTGGTACATATACACCATGGAATATTACTCAGCCATTAAAAAGAATTCATTTGAATCAGTTCTAATGAGATGGATGAAACTGGAGCCCATTATACAGAGCGAAGTAAGCCAGAAAGATAAAGACCATTACAGTATACTAACACATATATATGGACTTTAGAAAGATGGTAACGATAACCCTATATGCAAAACAGAAAAAGAGACTCAGATGTATGGAACAGACTTGTGGACTCTGGGAGAAGGCGAGGGTGGGATGTTTCAGGAGAACAGCATTGAAACATGTATATTATCTAGGGTGAAACAGATCACCAGCCTAGGTTGGGTGCATGAGACAAGTGCTCGGGCCTGGTGCACTGGGAAGACCCAGAGGGATCGGGTGGAGAGGGAGGTGGGAGGGGGGACTGGGATGGGGAGTACATGTAAATCCATGGCTAATTCATATCAATGTATAACAAAAACTACTGTAATGATGTAAAGTAATTAGCCTCCAACTAATAAAAATAAAAAAAAAATAAATAATGGCTGCTCAGTTTGATTGGTTTCTCTTTTTTAATTGTACTTATTATTTAACCTAATAATGCAATTGCTTTGGCAACATATAAGTAACGGGCTTCCCAGATGGTGCTAGTGATAAAGAACTCGCCCACCAATGTAGGAGACCTAAGAGAAAAGGGTTCAATTTCTGGATGGATAAGATCCCCTGGAAGAAGGCATGGCAAACCACTCCAGTATTTTTGCCTGGGAATTCCCATGTCCTGGAGAGTTTAGTTTTCATAGGGTTGCACAGAGTCGAACACTGAAACAACTTAGCATTCACACAAGCAAGTAAGTAATGGTTAAACATGCAAAAACAACTAAGGAAGAAAGAAAATGAAGAAAGAAGGGAAGGGAGGGAGGAAGAGAAGGATTTGCCTGAGCCCTTTGTCTTTTTTTTTTTTTTCTTTTTTTTTTCTCTTTTTTTTTCCATTTATTTTTATTAGTTGGAGGCTAATTACTTTACATCATTACAGTAGTTTTTGTCATACATTGAAATGAATTAGCCATGGATTTACATGTATTCCCCATCCCAGTCCCCCCTCACCACCTCCCTCTCCACCCGATCCCTCTGGGTCTTCCCAGTCCACCAGGCCCGAGCACTTGTCTCATGCACCCAACCTGGGCTGGTGATCTGTTTCACCCTAGATAATATACAGTATACTAACACATATATATGGACTTTAGAAAGATGGTAACGAGAACCCTATATGCAAAACAGAAAAAGAGACTCAGATGTATAGAACAGACTTGTGGACTCTGGGAGAAGGCGAGGGTGGGATGTTTCAAGAGAACAGCCCTTTGTCTTATCATCCATTTTCAAACTGGCTGGTCTCCTTGTTAAAGAACTCAGGTTTGGATGATCGCTGTTCAAAAACCAATAATTTGAGAGGCAAGTGTGAATGGAAAGGAAATGTCCTTTAATCAGAAAAGCCAGCAATCTGGGGGAGAATTTGACTTGAGTCCTGAGAAGCTGAAGATTCTGCTCAATCGGGATAGATTTTCAAGAGAAAAGTGAGGGAGACTCTCAGTGAGTCACGGAGGCAGGAGGCTGGGTTCTGCATCTTCCTCCATGGTTGTAGGGTGACTGACTCTCTCTGCAGATGTTACCTTGTCCGAGTGGTCTGCGTGCAGGATTGCCAAGAGGACAGTTAGTGTTGGAGATAAAGCCATTCTTTAACTGCCTACTTCTTCATTCTAACCTCTTTTAATCCAGAAAAAGAATAGGCAGGCTAAACAAGGTGTGGTGTGCATTCAGGAAGCCTAAATCAGGAGTTTGTTTCAATTGTTTGGTGATCTCATTCCTATAGTTAGGTTTTTAAGCTTAAAGGGGACAGAAATGGGCAAATAGGAAAAGGACAAAAGAGCTGCCTTCACCAGGAAAGATAAAGAGCAGTAGAAACAGCAAATTAAAGTCAAAAGGGAAGGGACAATTCTCTAATTGTTTCTTAGAGTTTTTAGAATGAGAAGATAAATAGCAGATTTTTTTAAAATGATTATAGATAAATTGACTTGGTCTGCAGTCACCCAGGTCACAAGAAACTAGTGACTCTGCCTCAGGATTTTTCAGCCTTCATCCTATTGATGTTTGGGTCCAAGTCAATTCTTTCTTAGTTGGACTGTAATGTCCTTGGACTGTAACTGTGAATGTTCAGCCACATTATTGCCTGCTCCCCTCCAGATGTCAACCATACCCTGAAACTCTGGCAACCAAGAATCTTTTCAGACTTTGCCAACTGTCCCTTGAAGACCACAATCGTCCCCAGTTGAAAATGACTGCCCTGGGTGAAGAAAGATGGTAGAGAAGGCTGTCACTTCAGTTCACTGCTCAGGTGAATGGTTAGCCATGCTGGTTAGAGTTGAGGCCCTTAACTAAAAGTGGTGCTAAGGAATGATCTCAATAGATTTTTGTGGAATTTCTCTGATTTGAAGCCTTTGGAGTAGGCCTTAGGTATCTTAAAATTCTAAGTGAGTCTGATATGTAGTCAGGGTTCTGGGAGAAGGTTTGGCTAGCTTAGCAGGAGAACTCAGGCTAATGAGGACACTATTTCTCTTCTCCAAAATTACTGAAATTTTCAAGCCTTATATTCACAGCCCATGTTCCTCATAAATTTATGTGTTGAATTTCTGATGTCAGCTCAAAATAAATCACTGAAACTTATAAATGTTTACAACACAGGACATTTGGTATATTTTCTATGGAAGGATATCTTGAATTAAATTACCTATGCATTAAATGTTAAGCAAAAGTGTCTGCATGAAACAAAATTTCCTATTCTACTTGTATCAACCTCACTTAAGTGTTAAGGCAACACAGGGAAACAACTCATTAACATTTTTGAAGGTGTGGTTGCATAGACGGACAGCACATTCAAATATGATGGAACTCCCATGCTTTTTTTGTCAAATTGTAATTTTCTCTAAAAGACCCCAACAACATTTACCTGATGATATCCAAACCATTTCTTAAAAAACAAAAAGAAATAAACACCAATCTCAAAGTGCAATTTTTTAATCTGTACCTAGATATTTAAAAAATAAAATTTGAAATCAAAATGGCCTGTGAATTTAATCAGGTCACTTGTTGAATGCATCACTCCAACTCATTTGATAAAATTTGATGTCCTATTTTTATTGCCAAGGGACCCTAAATTTTGAGACTTACATGTGGTTGATAATTTGTTTCCTGATAGATTGCCAGTTTCTGTTCTAAATTTTCTCTGAAGAGTTTTTATTCCCATTGCTTCTTATCTGGATCATCAATGAAAATTTACAAACAGCTAAAATCTTCCAACTTCTGTGTATTGAAATAATTTAAAGAGATATTTTAAAAAATATGACAATATTTAAGTGCAATGTCACTCTCCTATGGAAAATGATATTTATTTAATAAAGATTTAACTATAGAATTTGTCAGAGCTATTTAATAAAAAATTAGTGCATTTGAGAGTATAATGTGCATTTTGGAAACTTAGTATTCTTTTTATGTGAAATAAATAATTTGAAAATTAATGATGTGAGTGAGCATCCCAGAGTTATGACACCTCATATGGAGTGTTTCAGACAATTTTACTGGTATCATGTTCAGACTGTGACCCCAGACATGTGAAATCAATGGTGCTGAGCTAAGTAATAGATCAAGAAGTACATGTGCATTAATACTTGTATATTTGCAAAGCCTACTGTGATAACATGTGTGAATTTCCATCTGATCTTTATAATTAAAGAAGTGGGATGATTACTTTCAGTAGGAAGCTTATTTGTAGAGAAATCTCAACTTTGAAGTCTACATTTGGTTGACAGAAATTAAATACAGTTTTGAAATATAAATCAAAGAGTATCAATGTCATAATATGTTAATGAGTGGAAATTCCTTCAGCTTTTCACTGATAGTAAAAAGAGCCTATAAAACTTTGCTGATAATTCTTGCCCAATTTTATTATGTACCATTTTCTCAATTCCAGTAATATTGTTAATCTGTATGGTATAACTTAAATATTTATTGTAACATTCTTTAGGCAACATAGTGCAATATTTATTCTTATTATGTAACTTCAGATTGAAGCCCAGTGGAAAGGGATGATAATCCTGATTTAGAAACTGTAGAAATTTGAACCTATACCCAATTGTAACAAGAAAATATAAAAGAAGAAATCAACCCCATTCTTAAAGATCTATTATTATTGAATACAATTATATTGATTTCTATGTTTTGTTACCCACGCAGTGTAATATATGGCTCCTTGTTAATATTTATTTCCCAGTTTAAACAAAGCAAGTATACACGTGGAATCCTAAGATAGCAAGAACATAATACCATTTTCTGGGTGCCAATGGCAACTTCCCTCATCAGAGGTGATACCTGGGTGCTCGGACAGCAGTAATCTGAATTTCTACTGCAGGTATGGGACAGGCAAGATGCACTGAAAACTACTTCTTTCACAAAGCCTTTGTCTTCTTTCTCACCAGATCCTTTTGTCTCAACCAGAGGTTGTCTTTCTACAGTATCAAACACATCATATTGGAAGGTTGTAACTATGCTGTGAAAGACGCAGGGATTCTTGGTCTCCAGAGGAGAGGGATTTGATCTGGGATCAGTAACAAGACTTGATCATTCAGAACTTTTGTGCAATAAAGTTTTATTAAAGTATAAAATAGATAGAGATGGCTTCTGACACAGACATCAGACAAGGGCAGAAAGAGTGCCCCCTCGCTAGTTTTTAGCAAGAAATTATATATCTATTAGCAGGCTGCTAATTAGAGAAAGAAATGTCTCAAAACTCAGACATTGGCACTAAACCCTCACCCACAACATGCATTTTGAGATAACATTGGCACAAGGTGAGTCATCCTGGGCCATGAAATAATTGACATGAATCTTGAAGAAAGGCAGATATTCAAGCAAATGCAGAGTCTCATTAATATAGCTTAAGAGAACATTTCCTTGAGTAAAACATACTGGCTTGCTGAGCCATTATTTGTTCTGAGTTTTAGACAGAACTAACTTGAAGAAAGACGGATCTAAGGTAAATACATACCAGACCACCTGACCTGCCTCTTGAGAAATCTGTATGCAGGTCAGGAAGCAACAGTTAGAACTGGACATGGAACAACAGACTGGTTCCAAATAGGAAAAGGGGTATAGTCAAGGCTGTATATTGTCACCCTGCTTATTTAACTTATATGCAGAGTACATCATGAGAAATGCTGGGCTGGAAGAAGCACAAGCTGGAATCAAGATTGCCAGGAGAAATATCAATAACCTCAGATATGCAGATGACACCACCCTTATGGCAGAAAATGAAGACGAAGTAAAAAGTCTCTTGATGGAAGTGAAAGAGGAGAGTGAAAAAGTTGGCTTAAAGCTCAACATTCAGAAAACTAAGATCATGGCGTCCAGTCCCATTGCTTCATGGCAAATATATGGGGAAACAGTGGAAGCAGTGTCAGACTTTATTTTTTAGGGGGCTCCAAAATCACTGCAGATGGTGATGGCAGCCATGAAATTAAAAAACACTTACTCCTTAGAAGGAAAGTTATGATCAAACTAGATAGCATATTAAAAAGCAGAGACATTGCTTTGCCAACCAAGGTCCATCTAGTCAAGGGTATGGTTTTTCCAGTGGTCATGTATGGATGTGAGAGTTGGACTGTGAAGAAAGCTGAGTGCCCAAGAATTGATGCTTTTGAACTGTGGCATTGGAGAAGACTCTTGAGAGTCTCTTGGACTGCAAGGAGATCCAACCAGTCCATCCTAAAGGAGATCAGTCCTGGGTGTTCATTGGAAAGACTGATGCTGAGGCTAAAACTCCAATACTTTGGCCACCTCATGAGAAGAGTTGCCTCAGTGGAAAAGACCCTGATGCTGGGAGGGATTGAGGGCAGGAGGAGAAGGCGACGAAGGAGGATGAGAGTAAATATATACATTCATTTATAAATCATTCAAAGATTTCCACCTGATACTTATATAAGTATTATTCTGAACCAGATGCACAGTTTATTTGGATTTCACTAGTATTTCCACTAATATCCTTTTTGTAACCCAGGATATAATCCAGATTATCACACTGCAGTTAGGGTCAAAGTTTTAGTCTTCTCTGGTCTGTGTTGAGTTCTCAGACTTTTCTTATTTTTAAGGAACTTGACATTTGAGTAATGCTGGTCAATTTTTATCTTGTACAATGTCCCTCATTTAGGGTTTCCCTGAAGATTAGATCAGGTTAAAGGCTTTGAGGGAAAGCCACCAAGATAAACCAACTGTCTTTCCATATCACACTATGGAGCACATACCTTAAAATGCTTAAACAATTAAAATAGAGTGAAAATTTAATGGTTTGGCCTCATTGAAAATGTTTCCTGTCTGGCTTAATAAAATATCTTAATATTGTAGACTATAATACAGAAAGTAGTTTTAATCCTGGTATGCAATCCTGATTTGTAAAAAAAATTTTGTCTAATAGTTCTTTTTAGGAACTCTTTTTTTTTTTTTTTACATTACAAAAAGGCCAGAGTTAAATTATATTAATATGAAATTGTATAGAATAATATACTACCAAAATGGTTTAAAGAGAACATTGTAGTAAATATATTCAATATTTCTCTGGTAATCTTCATTTCTATTAATTTGCCTAGTAAAGAAGTCTTGCAGAAATAGCTAAACGCTAAGTAATTAGTTTAAATGTGCTATTCAAAGTATTCAAATTACCTCTTATGCAATATCCTCTTCCTCTTCAATATCTTCACCATTACATCCCTGTAATTCTCCAAAGGGATGGAGCCAAAACAAAAACAATACCCAACTATGGATGTGACTGGTGATAGAAGCAAGGCCCAATGCTGTAAAGAGCAATCTTGCATAGGAACATGGAATGTTAGGTCCATAAATCAAGGCAAATTGAAAGTGGTCAAACAGGAGATGACAAGAGTGAATATCAACATTCTAGGAATCAGTGATCTAAGATGGACTGGAATGGGTGAATTTAACTCAGATGACCATTTCATCTACTACTGTGGGCAGGAATCCCTTAGAAGAAATGCAGCAGCCATCATAGTCAACAAAAGAGTATGAAATGCAGTACTTGGATGCAATCTCAAAAATGACAGAATGATCTCTGTTCTTTTCCAAGGCAAACCATTCAATATCACAGTAATCCAAGTCTATGTCCTGACCAGTAATGCTGAAAAAGCTGAAGTTGAATGGCTTTATGAACACCTACAAGACCTTTTAGAACTAACACCCAAAAAAGATGTCCTTTTCATTATAGGGGACTGGAAGACAAAAGTAGGAAGTCAAGTAACACCTGGAGTAACAGGTAAATTTGTTCTTGGAGTACAAAATGAATCAGGGCAGAGGCTAATAGAGTTTTGCCTAAAGAATGCACTGGTCATAGCAAACACACTCTTCCAACAATGCAAGAAAAGACTCTACACATGGATGTCACCAGATGGCCAACACCAAAATCAGATTGATTATATTCTTTGCAGCCAAAGATAGAGAAGCTCTATATAGTCGGCAAAAAAAAAAAAAAAAAAAAGACCGGGAGTGGACTGTAGCTGAGATCATGAAATCCTTATTGCCAATTCAGAATTAAATTGAAGAAAGTGGGGAAAACCACTAAACCATTCAGGTATGACATAAATCAAATCCCTTATGATTATACATTAGAAGTGAAAAATAGATTCAAGGGAGTAGATCTGATAGACAGAGTGCCTAATGGACTATGGATGGAGGTTCATGATATTGTACAATAGACACGCATTAAGACCATCCCAAGAAAAAAGAAATGCAAAAAGGCAAAATGGCTGTCTGAGGAGGCCTTACAAATAGCTGTGAAAAAAGAGAAGCAAAAAGCAAAAGAGAAAATGACAGATATACCCATTTGAATGTAGAGTTCCAACAATAGCAAGGAGAGATAAGAAAGCCTTCCTCAGCAATTTGTGCAAAGAAATAGAGGAAAACAATAGAATGGGAAAGACTAGAGATCTCTTCAAGAAAATTAGATATATCAAGGGAAAATTTCATGCAAAGATAGACTCAGTAAAGGACAAAAATGCTATGGACCTGGCAGAAGCAGATGATATTAAGAAGAGGTGGCAAGAATACACAGAAGAAATGTAGAAAAAAATCTTCACAACCCAGTTAATCACGATGGTTTGATCACTCACCTGGAGCCAGACATCCTTGAATGTGAAGTCAAGTGGGCCTTAGGAAGCATCACTATGAACAAAGCTAGTGGAGGTGATGGAATTCCAGTTGAGCTATTTCAAATCCTGAAAGATGATGCTGTGAAAGTGCTGCTCTCAATATTCCAGCAAACTTGGCAAACTCAGCGGTGGCCACAGGACTGGAAAAGGTTCGTTTTTATTCCAATCCCTAAGAAAGGCAATCCCAAAGAATGCTCAAACTACCACACAATTGCACTCATCTCACCGCTAGTAAAGTAATGCTCAAAATTTTCCAAGCCAGGCTTCAGCAATATGAGAACTGTGAACTTCCAGATGTCCAAGCTGGTTTTAGAAAAGGCAGAGGAACCAGAGATCAAATTGCCAATATCCCCTGGATTATCCAAAAAGCAAGAGAGTTTGAGAGAAACATCTATTTCTTCTTTATTGACTGTGCCAAAGCCTTTAACTATGTGGATCACAATAAACTCTGGAAAATTCTTCAAGAGATGGGAACACCAGACCACCTGACCTGCCTCTTTAGAAACCTGTATGTAGGTCAGGAAGCAACAGTTAGAATGGGCATGGAACAACAGACTGGTTCCATACAGGAAAAGGAGTATGTCAAGACTGTGTTGGCACTTGGCTTATTTAACTTATATGCAGAGTACATCATGAGAAACGCTGGGCTGGATGAAGCACAAGCTTGAATCAAGATTGCTGGGAGAAATATCAATAACGTCAGATGTGCAGATGACACCACCCTTATGGCAGAAAAGTGAAGAAGAACTAAAGAGCCTCTTGTTGAAAGTGCAACAGCAGAATGAAAATGTTGGCTTAAAAGTCAACATTCAGAAAACTAAGATCATGGTATCTGGTCCCATCTCTTCATGCAAATAGATGGGGAAACAGTGGAAACCATGACTGGCTTTATTTTCTTGGGCTACAAAGTCACTGCAGATGGTGACTGTAGCCATGAAATTAAAACATGCTTACTCCTTGGAATGAAAGTTATAACCAATCTAGACAGCACATTAAAAAGTAGAGACATTACTTTGCCAACAAAGGTCCTTATAGTCAAGCCTATGGTTTTTCCAGTAGTCATGTATGGATGTGAGTGTTGGACTTAAAAGAAAACTGAGTGCCCAAGAATTGATGCTTTTGAACTATGATGTTGGAGAAGATGCTTGAGAGTCCCTTGAACTGCAAGGAAATCCGACCAGTCCATTCTAAAGATCAGTCCTGGGTTCATTGGAAGGACTGATGTTGAAGCTGAAACTCCAATACTTTGGCCACCTGAGGCGAAGAGCTGACTCATTTGAAAAGACCCTGATGCAGTGAAAGATTGAGGGCAGGAGGAGAAGGGGAGGACAGAGGATGAGATGGTTGGATGGCATCACCGACTCAATGTACATGAGTTTGGGGTAGGCTCTGGGAGTTGGTGATGGACAGGGAGGCCTGGCATGCTGCAGTTCATGGGGTTGCAAAGTTGGACATGACTGAGCGACTGAACTGAACTGAATTCTAATATTACCTCCATAAAGTAAAAGAGTTATCAAATGATTAGTAGAGATTCAGGTCCACAGTGTCTTGATTAATTGTTTTTGTCTGAATTTTTCCTAGAGATATATAAGCTCATGTAGTAATTACTACAAGTTCAGTATTTTTGCAGAAATCAATGAAAGACCATGATCTTTCTTGGTCTCTCTGAAGCAGATTTTTTTTTTCATTTATTTTTATTAGTTGGAGGCTAATTACTTTACAATATTGTAGTGGTTTTTGCCATACATTGACATGAATAATACATGGATTTACATGTGTTTCCCCATCCCAATCCCCCCCTTCCTACCTCCCTCTCCACCCATCCCTCTGGGTCTTCCCAGTGCACCAGGCCCGAGCACTTGTCTCATGCATCCAACCTGGGCTGGTGATCTGTTTCACCCTTGATAGTATACATGTTTCAATGCTATTCTCTCAGAACATCCCACCCAGAACAGAAAAGTCTGTTCTGTACATCTGTGTCTCTTTTTCTGTTTTGCATATAGGGTTATCGTTACCATCTTTCTAAATTCCATATATATGTGTTAGTATGCTGTAATGGTCTTTATCTTTCTGGCTTACTTCACTCTGTATAATGGGCTCCAGTTTCATCCATCTCATTAGAACTGATTCAAATGAATTCTTTTTAATGGCTGAGTAATATTCCATGGTATATGTACCACAGCTTCCTTATCCATTATTCTGCTGATGGGCATCTAGGTTGCTTCCATGTCCTGGCTATTATAAACAGTGCTGCGATGAACATTGGGGTGCACATGTCTCTTTCAGTTCTGGTTTCCTCAGTGTATATGCCCAGGAGTGTGGATTGCTGGGTCATATGGCAGTTCTATTACCAGTTTTTTAGGGAATCTCCACACTGTTTTCCATAGTGGCTGTACTAGTTTGCATTCCCACCAACAGTGTAAGAGGGTTCCCTTTTCTCCACACCCTCTCCAGCATTTATTGCTTGTAGACTTTTGATAGCAGCCATCCTGACTGGCGTGTAATGGTACCTCATTGAGGTTTTGATTTGCATTTCTCTGATAATGAGTGATGTTGAGCATCTTTTCATGTGTTTGTTAGCCATCTGTATGTCTTCTTTGGAGAAATGTCTGTTTAGATTTCTTTGGCCCATTTTTTGATTGGGTCATTTATTTTTCTGGAATTGAGCTGCAGGAGTTGCTTGTATATTTTTGAGATTAAATCCTTTGTCTGTTTCTTCATTTGCTATTATTTTCTCCCATTCTGAAGGCTGTCTTTTCACCTCGTGTATAGTTTCCTTTGTTGTGCAAAAGCTTTTAAGTTTAATTAGATCCCATTTGTTTATTTTTTTGCTTTTATTTCCAATATTCTGGGAGGTGATCATAGAGGATCCTTGAAGCAGATAGTTTTATGGTTACAGATGGATGTCAGCGGAACTGTGTCAAGTTCCTTGAAGATGTACTTAGACAGGTTGTTATCCTGAGGCAGAGAATGAGTAACCCTTGTCCACCTTCAGGAGAACTGGAGTCTAGTAGCTCCTGTTTTTTAAATTTTGACTTGTTTATATAAAGTATTCTGTACACTTTTCTTCAGGTCTTCACTTGTGTTGCTTGTAATACTCATTTGACTGATAGCCAATTACACTTGAAAGTATATTTTCATTATTAATCATATTTGAGACATTATTCCCACCCTAAGAATTTGATGCTTCTTGTATTTAATAAGTACAGTGAATTAACTTAGATCAATTACTCACACTGTCTTTGAAATTACTACATAATAGGAAACCTTCTTATATTTAACATTAAAATGTAGTATAATCCATATTTAAGGTAAAGAAAAAACTAAGAACGCTGGAGGTTAAGTAAAGTCATAATCATGTTTTCTGGATCTAAAAACTTTGTCTTCTTACTTTACTATTAATCCTCGTAATTTTAAAAATATGGTTATACATAGAATGAAGACCATTCATAGCACTTACTGAAAAGCTTATTACTGTCTCATTTTGTATTACTAGTCACTATTTTGCAGAGGTGTAAAAACACTTCTACATTTTTGAAATATATTATCTTTATCCTGTTATTTATAAGCTTCTTTAAGAATCACGTTGCTCATCATTTCTCTTTATTGCATATTGATTTATTTAAACATCATATTTTCTACAAAATCACTTTGATAAGATGTGAGGCAAATGACATTTGGCAGTCACTTTTGTAAATATTACAAAAAACACAGGCTCATAGAGAGGTAGTTTGTCAGAACCTGAACAGTCTCCTGCCTGCTTTTGTGATCACAGGAAAATAAATCATTTGGAATCCTGATCTTCTTCTTTTCTTTATGAAACATGAGATTCAGATGCAAATATAAACATAAATAGAATGCACAGTGTTCTTGGAAATTAAATAAGGCTTTAAAAAAGCATGATGTATTATTGTAAAATGAATAAGAATAGTCACATGACAAATGAAGTCCTATCAATGACAAATGCCATTTCTTTCTTTTTTTTAATAATTTTATTTATTTATTTACTTTTGGCTGTGCTGGGGTCTTCATCGCTTTGCGTAGGCTTTCTCTAGTTGCCGCCAGCAGGGGCTACACTTCCTTGCAGTGCACAGGGCTTTTTTATTTCGGAGGCTTCACTTACTGTGGAGCCTGTGCTCCGGATACATGGGCTTCAGTAGTTGTGGCATACAGGCCTTAGTTGCTCCATGGCATATGGGATCTTCCTGAACCATGGATTAAACCCCTGCATTTGGGAAGTGGATTCTTAGCCACAGAACCACCAGGGACGTCCAAAAACCACTTCTTGATCCAACGTGTACCATGTTTTTCCATAAGTCTAGCCCAGGTTTCTCGTAACAAAGTGCAGTTCTCCAACACTTTATGCAAATTATGACTGTCTTTTTTAAACTCATATAAGTGAAGAAAATTAAAACAGTTTTAACATCCAGACTTGAAAATGGCTGTCTGCTGGTATGCCTCAGTTTTTCCTCCTCTGAATTTATTATTCTCTAATTTTCTCTATTCTCCTGTGTTTGGTCACTTGGTATCTGTCTTCCAAGAGCAGCAGGGGGGAATGGTATATATGTAAAATCACCTTTCAAGCCTTTGTGTCATATTTTTTTTCCTGTCCCATGGTTAAAGCAAGTCCTGTGGCCAAGCACTTCAATGCATAAAGAAATAAGCTTTATCTCTTGGTAAGAAGAAATGAAAAGTAACATTTCACTGGGATTCTTATATATAAAGAGTTGGATGATTGTGGTTAGTTTGCAATTTCTATTCAGTTCAGTTGCTCAGTCGTGTCCAATTCTTTGCGAACCCATGAATCACAGCATCGCCAGGCCTCCCTGTCCATCACAAACTCCGGAGTTTACTCAAACTCATGCCATTTGAGTCGGTGATGCCATCCAGCCATCTCATCCTCTGTCGTCCCCTTCTCTCCTGCCCCCAATCCCTCCCCAGCATCAGGATCTTTTCCAATGAGTCAACTCTTCGCATCAGGTGGCCAAAGTATTGGAGTTTCAGCTTCAACATCAGTCCTTCCAATGAACACCCAGGACTGATCTCCTTCAGGATGGACTGGTTGGATCTCCTTGCAGTCCAAGGGACTCTCAAGAGTCTTCTCCAACACCACAGTTCAAAAGCATCAATTTTTCGGTGCTCAGCTTTCTCTTCAGTCCAACTCTCACATCCCCTACATGACCACTGGAAAAACCATAGCCTTGACCAGATGGATCTTTGTTGGCAAAGTAATGTCTCTGCTTTTTAATACTGCTATCTATCTAGGTTGGTCATAACTTTCTTCCAAGGAGTAAGCATCTTTTAATTTCATGGCTGCAGACACCATCTGCAGTGATTTTGGAGCCCCCAAAAAATAAAGTCTGACACTGTTTCCACTGTTTCCCCATCTATTTCCCATGAGGTGATGGGACCCAGATGCCATGATCTTAGTTTTCTGAATGTTGAGCTTTAAGCCAACTTTTTCACTCTCCTCTTTCACTTTCATCAAGAGGCTTTTTAGTTCCTCTTCACTTTCTGCCATAAGGGTGGTGTAATCTGCATATCTGAGGTTGTTTGATATTTCTCCCATGCAATCTTGATTCCAGCTCTTGTGCTTCTTCCAGCCAGTGTTTCTCATGATGTACTCTGCATTAAATAAGCAGGGTGACAATATACAGCCTTGACATACTCCTTTTCCTATTATGGGAACATCAGTCTGTTGTTCCATGTCCAAGTTCTAACTGTTGCTTCCTGACCTACATCTAGGTTTCTCAAGAGGCAGGTTAGGTGGTCTGGTATTCTCCATCTCCTTCAGAATTTTCCACAGTTTATTGTGATCCACATAGTCGAAGGCTTTTGGTGTAGTCAATAAAGCAGAAATAAATGTTTTTCTGGAACTCTCTTGCTTTTTTGATGATCCCGATCCAGCGGATCCTATTACATTAGCATTGATTTGATCTTGGATTCCTTTGATCTCTGGTGCCTTTTTTCTAAAACCAGCTTGTGACATCTGGAAGTTCTCGGTTCACGTATTGCTGAAGCCTGGCTTGGAGAATTTTGAGCATTACTTTACTAGCGTGTGAGATGAGTGCAATTGTGTGGTAGTTTGAGCATTCTTTGGGATTGCCTTTCTTAGGGATTGGCGAATAAAAATGAACCTTTTCCACTCAGTCCTGTGGCCACTGCTGAGTTTTCCAAATTTGCTAGGCATATTGAGTACAGCACTTTATCACAGCTCATCTTTCAGGATTTGAAATAGCTCAACTGGAATTCCATCACCTCATCCACTAGCTTTGTTCGCAGTGATGCTTTCTAATGACCCACTTGAATTTTATCATGTTAGCTCAGCCCTAATCCAATAAGTCTTAATGCAAACTACTCTCAGTGCATCTCATTGAAGTGTAGATGTGGACCACTGCATTTGCTGCAAATTTTAAAGTGGGCTCTGGATCAAATATGACGGGTGCCTGAGAAATTTCTTTCTTAACCTTTCTTCCTTGAAGAAGATTTCATGTACTACTGTACAGAGAAGGTGTAGCTCCTAGTATCTGAGTTTCCATTTTAAATATAGAAAAGGTAAAATGCCAATTAGTAAATGGTTTCTTTATGCATAGTAAAAAATCTAACCTAATTTATTTCTTCCACTGGGTTCTAAGTTCTTTTCAAAATAGCAGGGACATATTTTGAGGCTTAAACTTTGATAAAGACAAGAATCTTGCTTAGCACAAATAGACTAAAATATACCCACCCATATTTTCCAAAATTAGAAGGACTTCAGAGTTTCCATAACTGTGGATGCCAAAGGCTAACCATGAAAGCCACAGGAATTTTAGCAGTAATGACAACATGCTTGATCCAGAGTCTCATAGTAGCTCAAAATTTCATTTTGTAAAAGATTTTTGAAAATGTATTTTTTCATAGGGAAGTAAATAGTAAATATCTTCCTCCTAAACCAATCAGTGCTGTTCACAGCATACATGTGCTTTGAGAGATGAAGCTCTCTTCTTAAAGCTGGAACACGTTCCAAAATAATGTGACTTCTTTTGTTTTAGTCATTCTTTTAAAAATATGTTATGCTAGACTTGAGTCTCCAGAGATTGTCTCAATGGTTATTAAGTATTTTAGGCAACCTGGCTGCACCTGGTGTGGTGTTAAAAATACTGGAGCTCCTAAGCAGTGTTTTGTCCCTACAAAACAGACCCTCAAGATAGTTATGGATAGGGCAGACAAGGATAAACGCTAGCAGTACCAAGTTGTGGATTGTGTGATTAAAGAGGTTGTATGCTAAGTTCAACCTTTTTTTTGTTTGTTTTTGTAAGTCTCTAGGAGTCCGTAAACACATTGATGTCAAAATAGATTGTTTAGCAGTCATATTGCTTTTAATGGAGACTTAAATTAGTGTAGGATCCCTTGCCATCAGAAACAACCAAACCAATTGATCAAATCCAACTGATGAAAAACAAGTGGAAAGGACCCTGATTATATATCAGTGAGATAAATGTTGACTATTTGGGAAGAGGGATGAGGGACAAAATTAAAATTTGGGGCTTTGGAGTCAGAGAGATTGTATTTATATAATCTTAGTTGGGTCAACTTGTCATCTGTAGGAAAAGGACAATCACTACCATCCTAAATAATCTCACTATGTGTGGATTTACCTAGTTCTCCCTCCACAAGAAAGAAAAATGGAGTGAACCTTGTCCTTTTCCCTACGTAACACGCTACTGGTTTCATTGTATTGTTATCAAAAATTGCTTTCAAAGGGTTACATTTGTGAAATTTTTAAAAGGTAAAAAATTTAAAAAGCAAATTATATAAAGGAAGAATATTATGACGCACTGAAGCAACTCATTAAGAGTTATGAGATGTCCAAGGAAAGCAACACTGAATTATGTAGAATTCATATCTCCATGGAAAGAACTGCATATTTTATTTTTATTCTTTTTTATTGAGATAAATTAACACATAAATTTATATTTGTTTTGAGTATTCAGTATCATGATTTGATGATTGGGTGTGCTGCAAGATGATCACCACAAAGTTACCATGCATCACCACAGAGTGACAACTGTTCCTTGTGACAAGAAACTTTTACAATCTACTCTCTTAGCAACTTGTAAATATATAGTATGAATTATTCACTATAGTCACTATGATGTACATTATATCTCTGGGACCTATGTATTTTAGAGATAGAAGGAACCAAATACTTTAAACAATCAAAATTAATAAAATTCTGTCATTTTACTCCAAATGTAAGTAAGGTGTCACATTCACAAAGGAAAAGCCTTTTCATATGTTTGCTCACTTCTCATGTCTTCACATGCACCCAATCTTGACCTAAATATCAGCTGGGTTGGTATATTTGTTATTTTGGGATGCAGAGGGAGGTGGGGTTAGATCAGTGAGAGGAAGGAGCTGGAGAGAAGAAATAGACTTTGAGGCTGAGTACAGAGAGCAAAGTCAACAGAGATGGACATAAATATTAAACATAAATTAAGACGCATGGGTTCATGTTATAAAGCATGATCAACAATGTAAGAAAACCTGAGGAACTGGGCATTTCTACTGTCATTCTCATACGATGCCATCTTCCTGATGGGTTCCTCCCCTCCTTTCTTGCTAAATCAAAATGCCAACCAATGGTTTTCAAGCCATAAGAGCATTTTAAGAGATTAGTTTTGAGCATATATTCCCCAAGCAGCTGAAGTTCATTTGACTCCTTTTGCTGATACACTGTAAATTCCCTGACCTCTTTTTTCCAAGTTACAACACCCTGCCAGCCTTGTTCTCATGCCCAGCCTTCTAAATATGGTTTATGTCTAATTACACTCTGGCTGATTTTCCTCTAAAATATCTAGGCTTGCTATGCTATGAGATTCTCTGGTAGTTCAAAGGGCAAAGAATCTGCCTGCAATGAGGCAGGACCTGGATTCCATGCTATGCTATGTTTATTATTTAATTCTTTTATTAATATCTCTCACATAGTAATAACACTTTCAGCATTTTTTTCCAATGCTAGATCTTTGAATTGTTTGCTTCCCCCCGCCCCAGATAACTTGTATCAGCCATCATTATCAATTTCTGCATCCAATCTCCATTATGCAGCTACTCCACATTGTAAAGTGTTCCATGTCAGGCAATCCACTTCTATCATTGCTGATTAAAAAATACAGAGAATCCTTGATGGGGTCTACAGAATCTCAATAAATATTTTTCAAGAAAATGAGTTATTTCATTCACTAAAGCACAAATGTATAAACTGCCTCAGTTGCAACTAGCTATGCTAATATTTCACTGCACTGTGTGTACATGAAAAGTATGTGTGACCTGACAAAATACCTACAGTTGCCTATGAGTCATTGAGTATATCCCAATTCCTGTTTCAGGAGAACGGATTGACTGTCTTACATCTAACATGAAGAAGTGACTCTTGGGATAACTAGAATGTCAAAGAGCCTCCATTATAGAAGAAAACCTTACTTTATGATTTACTCCTGCATTGCACTATCAAACATCCTGTGTAAAAGCCACAGCCTGGTGTTTCACCATCTAATATTTTCATGCTCTCATGTGTAGGTGACATATCTTTTTGTTGGAAAGCAAAGAAGGTCCTCATCCAGCACATGTTCATTCTCTCTTGAGGTTTACCCATGGAAAATGCACGTTGTAAATTCTTAAGGATTCCAAGGCTTTTCAGAGAACAAAGGTGACTTCTCAGAGCAAGACCTGGGGTCCTGCTCATCCCTTCCCCACCCACAGGTCTCCCCGCTTGCCTCAACTAAAGGAACAAACAGAAACTTTTGTCCTTAGTTTTAAGATAATGGAGGTATTTGTTTTAAAAAATCTAACTTAAAAAGTTGTGCTCCCCTGTTCACTCACAATCTTTGTTCACATTACCAATAAATCAAGCCCTAATCCACTAAAAGCTTCTAAGCTATTAAGTGCTTTAGGTTTACTTTACAGAGGGCTCTTGTTTTATTTAGATTCTAAGAGAAGAAGCTTCATATTTGCTTCATAAATGGATCAACCATTTCTCTTTTCACTCACAAAATATTTCACTGAAACTTAAGTAGGAATTTTCAAATTATGAAGATGATAAGCCAGTCAGAGGGCTGTTTCTATCCGGCATAGGCATCAAATCACCCTGCTAGCAATTGATGTAAATAGCATTGCTCATTTTCATCTAAATTAGAGAACTAAAACCATCTGAACATGGCAAAGAAATAGGTACTTCTCCATAATAAAATAAGTGGTAGAAAAGAATCTAATTCTCATAAAGGTATATTAGGTGTGTGACCAATAATAAGTGATGGTATGGACAGCGATAGATGGCAAACTGTCGAAACAGATATCTCATAGACTTTAGTTTCCTGTTTATTTGCAAACATACTCATTCAAAATCCTTTACCATGGGCTGCCCAAAGTACCATTTAAAGGCTACTTCAAAAAGCAATTTTCCCTAGCATAGGCCTTGGGTCTTGGACAAAAGTTCAGAGAGAAAAATGGATACTTTAAGGTATTATGGTATTAGTTTCAATCTTCATGAAAACAGTTTTTTTGCTTGGAAACCTCTTTAGACTTCAGTTTTAATATATGTTTACTGTTTCTTAGACCTGAAATGGAATGAGAGACTCCTAAAGACATTAGAAAGAGAAAATGGGGCTATATTTTAAACCGACAGGTGAAGCTTCTTTATAGACCTTTTGTTTTTAGAATTAAAAAGTTCTGCATGGATCAGTCAATGACATGTTTTGAAATTTTAAAATAATTAATTTTTTAAACCAGGGAAATCACTAAAGAGAGACATTTGTGTAGTTATTAACAGGGTTCAAATTTCTCTGAAGATAAATGTAGAGTCAGAGAAGCCTCAGATGTGAGAAGCAATAATTAATGATATTTCTAAGTAAGCATGGAAGGATAAGCTCCAGAACACAATTAAGAGATTTAGCCTCAGTAAAAGAAAGGACTCATAGTTTCATGGTAGCATTGGGGAAAGAAAGGATAAATTCAGGTATAGACAGCAAGATTTAAAAGTTTGGGAGAAAAGTGGAGAAATTCACACCTTCTGCTGTTAAGAACTTTATGGATTTTTATTTATATTATTGGATTATAATTGTTTTACAAATATTGTGCTAGTTTCTCTCTCTCACCTCCCCCCCCCCACCCCGTTCCCACCCTTCCAAGTCATCACAGATTGCCCTGTCTCTGGGCTGTTTAAATTCTTAGTGCACTGTTATCTATAAAGTAGATAACTAATAAGGACCAGTATACTATGTAGTACAGAGAACTCTACTCAATGCCTGTAATGAGCTACATGGGGAAAAAAATATTTTAAAGTGGATATATGTATATGTATAACTGAGTCATTTTGCTGTACAGTTGAAACTAACATAGCATTGTAAATAAACTATATTCCAAATAGAAATTAATTGGGGAAAAAAGTAATGAAATAAGGGGGAAATAACTCTATGGAAAGTTGACTGGGTTTTTAATAAGGTTATTAGTGAACCTTGCTGTTGGAACTGAGTTGAAGATCATGATGCAAGCCCTAAAAAAAATATGGTAGCAGTTACATCAAATAATTTGACTCTCCCAAAAATGGTTGAAGTGACCCTAGGCCATCCAATGGTTAAGTTAAAAAGAAAAAAAAAATGGATTTGAGACTAGTATCAAGAGAAATATTACTGTACAATGAAATCAGAGCTGAAAGATAGAGATTTTAAATGTAAATTCAGGAGAGAAAGAAATAAAAAGTAAAAAGATCACAGATGGGAAATCCCTATGAGGCCAAACCTTAGATAGTGTGGGTTTCATGGAGAGGTGGTAATACAAGGTCAGAATATAATAAAGTTTGAAATTAATCTTTTGAAAGTCTAACAGTTTTCCCTGGGCAGTGGCAAGACTCTAGAGTAGAGAGCTCAAGTATTGTGAAGGTAAGTTTCCTAGAGAAAAACAGGTGAGGAAACAGCATCCTGACATTTGGGTAGACTGATCAAGTGTAGATGAAGTTGTCAAAGAGGATGATTCAGCTGTTGGAGAAGAGGAGAGTAAAACCCGCGCCAGTATTTAGTGAGAAACAGTGGAGGAAGAAAGAAGACAAGACATTCAGTAGAGCCTTACATAATATATGACCCAGCAATCCCACTTCTGGGCATACACACCAAGGAAACCAGATCTGAAAGAGACATGTGCACCCCAATGTTCATCGCAGCACTGTTTATAATAGCCAGGACATGGAAGCAACCTAGATGCCCATCAGCAGACGAATGGATAAGGAAGCTGTGGTACATATACACCATGGAATATTACTCAGTCCATTAAAAAAGAATTCATTTGAATCAGTTCTAATGAGATGGATGAAACTGGAGCCCATTATACAGAGTGAAGTAAGCCAGAAAGATAAAGAACCAATACAGCATACTAACACATATATATGGAATTTAGAAAGATGGTAACGATAACCCTATATGCAAAACAGAAAAGAGACACAGATGTACAGAACAGACTTTTGGACTCTGTGTGGGAGAAGGCGAGGGCACGGGATGTTTCGAGAGAACAGCATCGAAACATGTATATTATCTAGGGTGAAACAGATCACCAGCCCAGGTTGGATGCATGAGACAAATGCTCGGGGGGCCTGGTGCACTGGGAAGACCCAGAGGGATGGCGGGTAGAGAGGGAGGTGGGAGGGGGGGGATCGGGATGGGGAATACATGTAAATCCATGGCTGATTCATGTCAATGTATGACAAAACCACTACAATATTGTAAAGTAATTAGCCTCCAACTAATAAAAATAAATGAAAAAATAAATAAATAAATAAATAAAAGGAAACGAATGACTGGACTCAGGAAGGACAAAAAAAAGAAGAAAAGAGAATCCGAACAAGTTATGATGAGAATCAAGGTTGAAGTGCTTTTTAATAAAGAACTTAAACCTCTTAGGGTGAAGACAGCGTTGGAATATTGGAGCCTGGGAAATTAAAGGTGGATCCTTCTCTCTGAACAAGTGGATTTTTTACTATTATGGTTCGGGTACAGATCAGATCTTGTAAACAACTATCGCTGTGCAGATATGAGCACTTTGGCACTTGAAGGTCTCCTCCTTGATGTAACGAGCTATAGTACCAAATGATGCTCTCATTTGTGTCTAGCACAGTCTATCATGAAGGACTTGCTGGTCCTTGGTACAGACATTAAAAAATATTACCTGCAATCTGCAGGAGACCGCAGTGTTATATTTCCTTAGTGGTCAGGACGAGTCCCTGGAGAAGAAAATAGCATCTCACTCCAGTATTCTTGCTTGGAGATTTCCTGACAGCATGCGAGCCTGGCAGGCTACAGTCCTAGGGGGTCACAAAGAGTCAGATTACAAACTGAGTAACTAACACTTTTCATTTTTTTTTACACTTCTTGAGTTTTATCATTGACAGTAGAACCCTGAGATGATTGACCGTTTCAAAGAGAGTATAATGAATAGATTTTTTTTATTTTTTCTTTTTTACCAAAAAGTAGAGTGGTAAACCTCTGGATGAACCAAGTATGAGTTGAAAGTGCGATGAAATTTTGGAGAACCAGCCACTGCGCTCAGCAACTAAACAAATCTATAATTCCATTATTTCTCACATGACTTCTACAAATTACAGTGCTTTCTAAAAAATTGCCTCGCTGCACAGTTGCTCAGTCCATCTGATCAGACGCACTTTGTGACCCTATTGGGGTTAATGCTCCCCCAAGCTCCTCTGATCCGGTGGATTTCCCAGGCAATACATACTGAGTGGATTGCCATTTATCCCATCCCTCTCACAAGGATCTTTCCAATCCCAACAGACGCTTGAAACCATGGTCTTATCTGTATGCTACTGCTTTTGGCAGGTTGATGCTTTTACCTACTGAAGAGCCACTTGTGAAGCTCTCTATCTAAATAGGTACCTGAGTCCATCGTGGTCTTCTGCTTTTTTTTCTTCTTTTTTTTTTTTTTTGTTGTTGTTGTTTTGCGTGTTACTATTGGATTGTGAAAGCCTTTTTACATGATGAAATGGTATTTGAAGAAAACCAAGTTTCATAGAGGATATTAACTGCGGAATCTTTGTGAACAGCGTCTTCTGTTTTTTCTATCTTAAAACTTTCCTGTGTCTTGAGGTTCGAACAAGTGGATGAGGTATAGTAGCAAATGGTGTTGCCTCCAGGAGAGTTGGTTTAATATTAACATTAATATATGTAATTATGTGTAGACAGACAATCTACAAAAAACATTTCAAGTAAGTTAATTCTGTTTAGCCTGTTAGATAACCTCACTTTTGCCTAATGCCTTGAGCCAGTAGGCAGTTATAAGAAAGAAGGGTTTATCAGTAATCCCGTAAATTGCCAAATAGCCTGTCATAGGATTTTCCCCTAACAATAAGTGAGAGAGAGCAAACAGAGAGCAGATAAAAATGGACTGAGCACAAGGCAAATATCATGTGATGGTGAACCTCACACATCTTAGGTTATCATCTTTGATGAGGGTTTCTTTTGAACAATAAATGTGATAATTTAAGCAGACAGCACAATTGTGTGTGGGACAATGGGTATGTTTAGGGTTTGGGAGGAGTGTACTTTATCGTATAAGGCATGGGGTGTAGATTAAATTGAGGCCCAAATTCTCTTTCGATGACAACTATTTTATTATATTCTTGTATTGGTATGGTCGATTTTAAGAAAAACTCGTTAAACTTTATGCCATTAGTTGTTCAGTATTTTTTTTGATGCAAATTTCTAGGTTAAATCTGTCCTGTTATTTACAACCTACCACTATCGGTGGGGAATGAAAAAATAATGGCAGACTCTACAGAAAGGAAAATTGGAGGTTTTTCAAAAATTAAAAATAAGAGGAAAATTCCTTGGCGATCCAGTGGTTAGAAATCCATCTGCCAATGCAAGAGACACAGATTCAATTCCTGGTCCCAGAACTAAGATCCTGCAAACTGAGAGGCAATTAAGCCCTTGCGCCACAACTACTGAAGCCAGGCACCTAGACTCTGTGCTGGGCAATAAGAGAAGCCACTGCAATGAGAAGACCATGCACCACAGCTAGAGAGCAGACCCTGCTTGCTGCAACTAGAAAATCTGTGTGCAGGTCTCTGGGGGGGAGCCAAGATGGCGGAGGGAATAGGACGGGGAGACTACTTTCTCCCCTACAAATTCATCGAAAGAACATTTGAACGCTGAGCAATTTCACAAAACAACTTCTGATCGCTAGCAGAGGACATCAGGCGCCCAGAAAAGCAGCCCATTGTCTTCGAAGGGAGGTAGGACAAAATATAAAAATAAAAAGGGAAGTAAAAAAG
>JAJLRB010004890.1:0-30405 GCA_020976825.1 Odocoileus hemionus | reverse complement strand
CACAAGCCCCGTGTTTTTTTAACATCGAGCTTTTTTTCTGTTTTGCATATAGGGTTCGTTACCATTTTTCTAAATTCCTATTATGTGTTATATACTGTAATGGTCTTTATCTTTCGGTTTATTTCGCCTGTAAAGGGGCTCCATTTTTCATCCTCTCTTAGAACTGATCAAATAATTTTTTTTTTAAATGCTGAGAAAATTTTCCTGGTGTATAGTCCCACGCTTCCTCATCCTTCGCTGCTGAGGGGCATCTGGGTTTCTTCCATGTCTGGCTATTAAAAACAGTGCGCATAAATTTTGGGTCACGTGTCCTTTCAGATCTTTTTTCCCCCCTTGGGTAACCCAAAGGGGGATTCCCTGGGATAGGGCAGTTCATTTCCAGCTTTTTAAGAAACCCCCACCTGTTCTCCATAGTGGCTGAAAATAATTTGCATTCCCCCCAAACATGTAAGGGGGTTCCCTTTTATCCCACCCCTCTCCACATTTATTGCTTTAGATTTTTGATAGCAGCATCCTGACTGGCGTGTAATGGTAACCTCATTGTGTTTTGATTTGCATTTCTCTGATAATGAGTGATGTTGAGCATCTTTTCATGTGTTTGTAAGCCTCTGTATTTCTTCCCTTGGAGAAATGTCTGGTTCAGTCTTCCCAATTTTTGATTGGTCATTTATTTTCTGGAGTTGAGCTGGAGGGAGTTGCTTGCTAATTGTTGAGATTAATCTTTGTCTGTTGCTGGTTTGCTACTATTTTCTCCCAATCTGAGGGCCTGTCCTTCTCAACCTTGCTTATAGTTATCCTTTGTTGTGCAAAAACTTTTTCAAATTTCATTAGGTACCATTTGTTTATTTCTTGCTTTTTTATTTCTGAAATTCTGAGATGTGGGTTCCATAGATGAGTCCATCTAGTGATTTATTATGTCCGAGAGTGTTTTGCCTATGTTTCTCACGAGGAGTAGTTATATATGTCTGGTCTTACATTTAGGATCGTTTAATCCATTTTGAGTTAAATTTTGGTCTATATGGTGTTAGAAAATTGTTCTAGTTTACATTCTTTTTACAGGTGGTTACCAGTTTTCCACACCACTTTTAAAGAGGTTATCTTTTCCATGTATATCCCTGCCTCCTTTGTCGAAGAAAGGTGACCCATAGTTCGTGGATTTATCTCTGTGCTTTCTATTCTGTTCGTTGGATCTATATTTCTGTCCTTTGTGTCAGTACTCATACTGTCTTGATGACTGTTGTCTTTGTATAGAGTCTGAAGTCAGGCAGATTGATTCCACCAGTTCATTCTTCTTTCTCAGGACTGCTTTGGCTATTTCGAGGTTTTTTGTATTTCCATACAAATTGTGAATTATTTGGTTCTAGTTCTGTGAAAAATACCGTTGGAAGTTTGATAGGATTGCAATTGAAATCTATAGATTGCTTTGAGTAGTCATAGCCAAAATTGACAATATTGTTCTTCCAATCCATGACACGGTAAATATTTCTCCATCTGTTTGTGTACTCTTTGATTTCTTCATCAAGTGTTTTATAGTTTTCTATTATAGGTCTTTTGTTTTTTTAGGTAGATATACTCCTAAGTATTTTTAATTTTTTTTGTTGCGATGGTGAATGGTATTGTTTCCTTAATTTTCTCTTTCTGTTTTCTCATTGTTAGTGTAAGGAATGCAAGGGGGTTTCTGTTGTTAATTTTATCCTCAATTTTGACTGTATTCTTGATTAGCCTAAAATTTTTCTGGTAAGCTTTGGGGTTTTCGTGTAATTTTCATGTCATCGCAAACAGAGAGAGTTTCACTTCTTTTTTCCCCTATCTGGATTTTTTTTACTTCTTTTCGCCCTGATGCGTGCCAAACACTTCCAAAACATGTTGAATAGTATGGTGGGGGGGGGGCACCCTTGTCTTGTTACTGATTTCGGGGGAAAGCTCTAAATTTTTTCACCATTGAGGGTGATGTTTTGCGGGGGGTTTGTCATATAACTTTTTTTATGTTGGGGATTTCCCTTCTTTCCGCTTTTGGAGATTTTAATCAAAAGGGGGGTTTTGAACTTTGTCAAAGGTTTTTTCGCATCATTAGATAATCAATGTTTTTAATCTTTCAATTTGTTAATGGGTGTATCACATTGTTATTTCGGATATTAAAAAATCCTCATTCCTGGGATAAAGCCCATTTTGGTATGGGAAATTTTTTTTTAATATGTTGTTGATTCTGTTTGCTGAATTTTTTTTAGGGATTTTTGCATCAAAGTCATCATGATTTTGGCCCTGTATTTTTTTTTTTGTGGCATTTTTGTCGGGGTTTTGGGAATTGGGGTATGGGGGCCTCAAAAAAATGAGTTTGGGAATTTCCTTCTTTGCAATTTCTAAAAATTTTTGAGTAAGATTTTAGTTCTTCTCTAATTTTTTAGTTTCACTGTGAAGCCATCGTCCGGGGCTTTTGTTTGCTGGAAGTTTTCGATTTACATTTTTCGTTTTCCCTTTCTTTGATTGTTTTGTTAAACTTCTATTTTTTTCCGGGGCATTTTTTGGAAAGTTAACTTCCTAAAAACTTGCCCATTTTCCCCAAGTTTTCCTTTTTTATTCAAACTGCTGGTAGTATTCCCTCTTATGATCCTTTGTATTTCATGTTGCGTTGTGATCTCTCCATTTTCATTTCAAATTTTTGTTAATTTTGGGTTTTTTCTCCCTTGTTTTTTAAGATCCTTCTAAGGGTTTGTAAATTTTTGTTAATTTTTTAAAAAAACCACTTTTAGTTTTGTTAATTTTTGCTATGTCTCTTTATTTCTTTTGATTTATTTCTGCCAATTTTTTAAGATTTTTTTTCCTTCTACAACCCCGGGGGCTTCTTTTCTTCCTTCTCTATTTGCTTTGGGTTAGAGTTATTTAATTTATTTGACTTTTTTCTTGTTTCTTGAGGGGGCCTGAAATGCTATGAATCCCCCCTTAGCACGTTTACATGCCCCATGGGTTTTGGATTGTTGTTTTTCATTTTCATTCTTTTTCATGCAATTTTGTTTTTCTTTTTTGATTTCTTCTATAATTTGTTGGTTATTCAAAGCGTTTGTTTAGCCTCCATATGTTTGAATTTTTAATTTTTTTTTCCCTGTATAATCAATCTTACTGCACTGTGGTCAAAAAAAGACTGGAATGATTTCTTTTTTTTTCAAATTTACCAAACTAATTTATGGCCCGGATGTGATCTTTTCTGGAAAAGGGTTCCGTTGCATTTGAAAAAAGGTGAATTGATTTTTTTTGGGGTGAAACCCCCATAGATGAAAAATTTAGGTCTAGCTGGTCCTTTATGTCCTTAAATTTTTGTGTTTCCTTGTTCATTTCTGTTTAGTTAATCATCCATAGTTGTGAGTGGGGTTTTAAAGTCTCCTACTTTTAGTGTGTTACTTTTAATTTCCCTTTCATACTCGTTACATTTGCCTTACTTTTGGGGGTTTTCCTATTTGGGTGCATAAAATTGTTATATTTCTTTTTGGGTTTGACCCTTTTTGATCATTTGTAGTGTCCATCTTTGCTCTTTCACACCCTTTTTTTAAAAGCTTTTTATCTGAATGAATTGCGACTCCTGCTTTTTTTGGGTCTCCCGTTGCGTGGAATTTTTTTTTTCCAGCCCTTCACTTTACTTAGTGTCCCCCTTGTTTTGAGGTGGTCTTTTGTAGACACTTATGGGGGTCTTGCTTTTGTATCCATTCAGCCGCCTTTGTCTTTTTTGGTTGGCATTCAACCCATTTACTTTAAGGAAATTTATTAAAGGGGGAAAAAAGGTCCCTCCCATTTTTTTTGTTTTTGGGGGGTTCATGTTTATACCCCCTTTTCTGTTTTTCCCTGTCTAGAAAAGACCTTAGTATTTGTTAAAGACGGGTTTGGGGGGTGCTAAATTTCCTCAGCTTTTTGCTTGTCTGAAAGCTTTTGGTTCTCCTTCATACTGAATGAATCCTTCTGGGAGAGTAATCTAGGTTTTTAGGTTTTTCTCTTTTTTACTTTAAGTATGTCTGCCATTCCCTCTGGCCTGAAGGGGTTTTTATTTATAGATCAGTGTTATCCATGGGGAACCCTTTGTGTGTTATTGTTTTTTCTCCCCTTTCTGCTTTTAAAATTTTTCTTTGTGTTTTATCTTTGTTATTTGATTTAAATGTTCTTTGGGGGGTTTCCCCAAATTTTGGGTTTTTCCCCGTTTGGGACCTCTGGGTTTTTTGGGCTTTTGGGGGCTATTTCATTTCCCCCCTTTTTGGGGAATTTTCAGCTATTTTCTCCTCGAGTTTAAAATTCTCAGGCCTTTCTTTTTTTGTCTTTTCCCCTTCTACTCCCAATTCAATTTGGGGGCGTTCACATTGTCCCCCAAGGGCCCGAGGGGTTTTCCTCTTCTTTGATTCTTTTTTTTTTTTTCCTCTCTCTTCATTTTTTTTTCACCATTTTTATCTTCTAACTCACACCTATCTTCTGTCTCTGTTATTCTACTCCCTGGTTCCCTCCAAGTTTTTTTTGATCCATTTTTTTCATTATTTAAATTTTTATTTTTTTTTTTTTTATTCTTCTAGGTCCTGTTAAAAAATTTCTTGCATCTCTCAACTTTGCTCCAGCATTTATTTTAACTCCATTTTGTTTCAAGATTTTGGGTCATTTTATTAACAATATTTAAATTCTTTTCGGTAGATTCCCTATTTCCCCCTCTTTTGTTTACTTGTGGGCTTTTTTTATGTTTTCCCTTTTGCTGTTGGGGATTTCCTGCCTTTTCATCTTGTTTAGATGCTTGTCTGGGGGGCTTTCTGTATTCTTTTGGCTGGGTTTTCCTTTTTGGAGGTTTCACCCTGGGTGGGTTGGACGATTGTTTTTTCAGGTTTCCTGGTTGGGAACTTGTTCAGCGTTTTTGGGTCATGAATTGGGTTTCTTCTTTTTGATGCAAAGGGGTGTCCCTAATGAGTTTTGCGATGGGGCTTTTTGTTATGTGACTTTGGACAGCCTGTATTTTGACCTCAGGTCTATGTTTCCCGCGTGGCTAAAAAATTTGTGTGGGAGTCTTGTACTGGAGCTTATTGGCTCTTGGGGGGTGGTTGGGTTTTGGGGAGGTATGGAGGGATTTGGATGGTCCTTATTCCTTAATTTGTGTAGTCAGCAGTTTCTGGTTTTCTCAGGTTTGGGGTTAAGTCTTTCCCGCCCTGGATTTCATTTTAATCTTCCAATAGTCTCAAGACTTCTCCAACTACAGCACTGAAATAAAACTTCTAGTTTTAAAGGGGAAAAGATCTCCCCGTGAGGACAAACCCCGAAGGTCACAAGTTACTGAAGAATGAGAGAAGGAAGGAGAAAAGTGAGCAGGGGGAAAAAAAGGGGGCTCAAAAAGGGAGAGACAGATCTTCGCAGTTTTCTGTTTCCCCAAAGTGTTTCCCGTACCCAGACACCCACAAAAATTCACAAATTTGGGTTGGGGAAAAAAGGGGGAAAAGGGGGAAATAGGGGTTTTGAGGGAGAAAACAAAGTCAAAAGGGGAGATAATCACCACACTCCTGAATGAAATGGGAACTGAATAAGGATTCTTTTAAATTCCCAAAAATTTTTTTTCACATACGAAAAACCATTTAAAATCTAGTTTGAGGTTAGACTTTTGAAATACAATTTTAAAAACAAAAACACACAAAAAATTTAGAAAGTGTATGAGGTTTGGTTTAAAAATAGGGTTTCTCTCTCTCTCTTTTTTTTTTTGGCAAGGTTATAGTGAAAGAAAATGAAAATTAAAGGGAAAAATAGAGGAGTAAATTTAAAGGGTTTTTAAAAGGGAAAAAAAGAAAAACAATAAAAAAAAAAAAGAAAAAAAAATTGTTTTTTCCCCCAATTAAAAAAAAAAAAAAAAAAAAAAAGAAAAGAAAGTTTTAGGGGTAATGGGGGGGAAAGGGGAAATTTTAAAAAAAAAATAAAAGAGAAAAAATAAAAAATAAAAAAAAAAAAGAAAAAAAATTTAATTAAAAAAAAAAACATATATATCTAGGGAAATTTTTCCCGGAGTTTTTTTCGGTCAGTGTAGGTTCAGTTTAATTTCAATAGCCCCTTTCCACTTACAGTTCCGAATCCTAGGCCCCTTTCCGGGTAGTTGGTGTTACCTTTTAGGGATTTTAATCTGTTTCAACCGGTCCCCTTTTTTTAAGCTTCCCTTTGTTTTTTTGGCTTCTGTTTGCCGCTCTTTGGTTCTAATTTCCGCCCAACAGGCAGCGGAGGGATCTCTTATTTAGGTTCTCGATTTAGTTGTCCTGCAACGGGGAGGGGGGGGCTGCAGACAGATACCGCTTTTTTTGGGGAAGCACTCACCGTGTTTCCCGGGCCCCACTGGGTTTGCCCGCTCAAAGGGGGGGCATGCTTTCCCGCCACACTGCCGGCTCCCGCTGTCATAGGGGCGGGCCCTGTGTTTTTAGTGCGGGTTTCCCTTTTCGGGTACTCCACAAAAGCGCGATTCGGGTTTCGCCTGCGTTTTTCCTTCCCCCGGCCCTAGCGGGTTTTTGCGCCAGGGCTTTGGGGGACTCTCCCTGGGGGCAGCGGCCCCTTTTTTTTCTTTTTTTTTTTTTTTTTTTTTTTTTTTTTTTTTCTTTTTTTTTTTTTTTTTTTTTTTTTTCTTTTTTTTTTTTTTTTTTTTTTTTTTTTTTTTTTTTTTTTCTTTTTTTTTTTTTTTTTTTTTTTTTTTTTTTTTCTTTTTTTTTTTTCTTTTTTTTTTTTTTTTTTTTTTTTTTTTTTTTTTTTTTTTTTTTTTTTTTTTTTTTTTTTTTTTTTTTTTTTTTTTTTTTTTTTTTTTTTTTTTTTTTTTTTTTCTTTTTTTTTTTTTTTTTTTTTTTTTTTTTTTTTTTTTTTTTTTTTTTTTTTTTTTTTTTTTTTTTTTTTTTTTTTTTTTTTTTTTTTTTTTTTTTTTTTTTTTTTTTTTTTTTTTTTTTTTTTTTTTTTTTTTTTTTTTTTTTTTTTTTTTTTTTTTTTTTTTTTTTTTTTTTTTTTTTTTTTTTTTTTTTTTCTTTTTTTTTTTTTTTTTTTTTTTTTTTTTTTTTTTTTTTTTTTCTTTTTTTTTTTTTTTTCTTTCTATAAATTATTTGTAAATACTTATTGGGAGTAATAATTCCTCTTCAAAATAGCACCATCAGCGTGCTCTACTTAATATACAGAATGAAGATAAATTTCAGGTGGACAGAAATTTGGGATCTGGGGGAACTCAAGTTAGGATTCCATGGGCTGGTTCTAGTAGCTGTGTGTGTTTTAGTACAAAGAAATCAGACACTCTTGAGTTTTTCTGGTCATTTGTAGTCACTGATGTTCACAATGATGTCCTTTTTGAGGTATCATTTCTTCTAAGATCTGCAAATAATACTTGAATTATTTGTAGGAGCTCTCTCAACTTCTCTCTCTTCTTGTTCAAACAGATAGATTCAGTTGTTTCTTGCAACTCCGTTGCCCATCAACCCCAAAACTCTTAAAACCGTCATGCCACTTTGTATGAACTGGTAGTTGAATTTTGTCTTCCCATCAGGTAGCATCTGAGTCTCCAAGTCTCCCTAGCAGGGACCAATAATCCCCCAAGGCAAGTATTTCTATGTGTGTGACACATATTCTGCTTCTCGATAAGAATAGGAGGGGGAAAAAAGAACTCAAACATGTGGATGACAGTGCCCCCAAAGTTTAACTTAAAATATTTCAATAATCTGAAATGTTAGTCCAACTCTGTTTTTAATTCCTGTTGTTTCTTTACTCCACTATTATATCAGTTATATTTTGTTGTCTGTAGTCCTTAGCAAGGGTTTCCCAGGTGGCTCAGTGATAAAGAATCCACCTGCCAACACAGGAGACGTGGGTTCTATCCCTGCGTCAGGAAGATCCCCTGGAAAAATAGCAACCGCGTGCCATTCTTGCCTGGAGAACCCCATGGACAGAGAAGTCCGGCAGGCTACAGTCCATGGGGTTGCAAAAGTGTTGGACCCAACTTAGCGAAACAGCAACCACAGTTCTTAGCAACCTAAACAGTTGTTCTTGGTCCTTGTTCAGTTCCAAGGCTCACAGGTGTTCCTCTGGGAATAGATGGAATTATTTGTTGATCCCCTATTGCAATCCTCTGATCTCTCAATTTTCTTGCTAGATGTCCACAATCAAAGTAGACCACAGTAACATGCAAAATCATTACATTCATAACATTTTTTTTCTGTTACTGCTTTAAGACTTCTGTTGCTGGCTGAGAGTTAGTTTATTCCAGACCAGATTCTGCTTCATTGTCAGAATCTCTCAATTTTCCAATGAGATCTTTAGCAGTAACAAATTCTCTAACTGTGCAACTCATTTCCTAATCATGATGTAATATCTGAGTCTTAAGGTCTGTGCTAACTGATAGCCCCACAGGAAATATTTCAGTGTGTGTAGAATATTTCGCTGAAGAGAAGAGAAGGGGAAAAAAAGAATTTGCATGTATAAACTTTCAGGCGTGTGGATGAAAAAATTCAATAATCTATTTACAACACATATTAACTTAGTTAAACCCATTTTAAATCCAGTGTTATATAGGTGTTGGAAAAACTGCTTTTCTCATTCTATTTACTAAATCATTTTATTTAAATATATCATATATATATATATATATATATATTTGGCAGCAACATGTTTATTATTCTAGAATCATCTGTCTAATGCCATTTTCTAGAGTACACCTTTCAAGTTGCTTGAGATAAAGCACATTTGGAATGTGTATTTGATCTTTTGGCTAGAATTTTCATCCCAAATGATCAGTGCCTATTTGTTTAAACTTAGGACACTTATGTCATTCCCTAGTCTGGTGGGTATTCCAGAATCACAACCCAATAACTTCCAAATTGCCTGATAAGCAATATTTACAACAGTATGTAATGTCGTTGACTTTTAGAGTCTTATCCTAAGAAATATCTCTTAAATCTTTGTTAAATGTCTCATTATTGTTTCTTTCCTCATCTCCCTTCTCCTTCTCTTTTTGGCTTTTTTTTTTTCTTCTTAAACATTATCTTTGCCCACCCCCCATCCTCTTTTTCTCTTATTTCTTCTTTAATTAATGATATCAGGTGATCTCACAGGTGTCTAAAACTATCATTGAAGGTGAAAGTCACTCAGCCGTATTCTATTCTTTGCAAAACCAGACTTCTCTGTCCAAGGGATTTCCCAGGCAAGAATACTGAAGTGGGTAGCCTTCCTCTTCTACAGGCTATCTGCCCAATCCAGGGATAAAACCCAGGTCTCCTGCATTGCTTGCAAATTCTTTACCATCTGAACCACCAGGGAAGACCAAAACTAACATTAATTGAAGGCAATTAATAATGTGTTTACTCCAAATAGCATGTAAGTTATAAGTTAAGTCAATGCAAGAGCATTCTTTAGTAAGAAAGGAGTAAAGCTCTCTTTACTGAGAGTCTATTTCTCACTGAACAAATGAGCACATATAATTACCATATATCAAGTAAATCTGGGGACAAATTCATATTGTATAGCTAGCTGGTCATTGTTGTCATTGTTGTCAATCAAGAGCTGCCTGACTGACTGATTGAAACTATTATCTGGGGAAATATTCAACAGATTATTTAATATTATTATTAATCATCCAGATTCTTGGGTCTCACCTGATATCTAATGAATCTGAATCATACATAAATATGTACCTAACACATCCTTCTCAGATAATTTGGATGCTCAGCCAGGGTTGTGAACCAGTGACTGAGATTATAATGGAGCATCTTTTCTATACAGAAGTTGTTTTTTTTTCTTTCGTTTCCAGTGTATCTTGGTGGTGGTAGTGGTTTAGTTGCTAAACTGTGTCAGACTCTTGTGACCCTATAGAAAATAGCCTACCAGGCTCCTCTGGCCATGGATTTTTCTTCCAGGCAAGAATACTGAAGTGGATGCCATTTCCTTCTCTGGGGGATATTCCCATCTCAGGGATCAAATGTGTGTTTGTTGCATTGTGGGTGGATTCTTGAGTGACTGAGTTACCAGGGGAAGCCCTTGGCAGTTGTGAAATTTCAGCCTTCCCAAAATCTTTCCTGATAATAGCAAGTCACCTTCTGTTTCAAATAAATTATAAATCACTGGACATAAAACATAGAACCTTTGCTCCAAGAAGGTGTCTCAGTATATTAGATATTTATTGTGGTATAACAAAAATAATTCCCAAACTTGGCAGCTGAAAGCCACAAACAGTTATTATCTCACCATTTTTTTGTGAGTCAGTAGTCTTAGAAAATCTTATGAGGTTGCCATCAAAGCATGAGACAGGAACATAGCGACTCCAAACTCAGCTTATGAGCTAACACACATGGTTCTTGCCAACTCTTGGCTCTCTGTCACTGAAGCTCTACCAGCTGTCTCTGGCATCTGGTTTCCTCCAGAGAAGGCAAGAGAATACACTTCAAATTACAGAAGTCTTTTTTATAACCTAATCTCAGAAGAGACATCTCATCACCTTGGCATAGTCTGGTCATTGGAAAAGATTCACTAAATCCAGCTCATACTGAAGGGGAGGGGATCATCCATGGGTGTAAGTACCAGGGATGGGAATCTCTGAGGGTATCTTAGAGGCCCTCCCCATGTCACCCAGGGTTCTGGTGGGCCTAAATTGCCAAGATATTTATACCAAAACTATAAAATTAATTCCTCAAAGTTATTCCAGGATCAGATGAAAGCCTGTGCAATTAAGAGTTCTAAAGCAAACTTTCTATTTCCACCAAAATTATGAGTCCAAAGAGTACCCTTCTATATTTATATAAAAGTCACAATGGTGTTTAAAATATGCATATGTGCCCTATTACCAAAGTTCTAAGAGTGAAATTAAGTTGCTTGTAGACGTATTTTCATTTCAGCTTTCCTAGTAAATTTTATTTGTAATTGCTAATGTGGTTGTCAGTTACAGTTTGGCTAATTCCACAGTGTGCCATGGTAGATGTAATACTTATTGTTTTTGGCATATGTTTCTGCGCTCAACATAATAGTGTTCTAAATCAAATATAATCGTTTGGAGTTAGTCTCTGCCTCATTAGTGTGGGTTATCTTTGTCTCTCAAGCTGGAATAAAAATTATCTGAGAATAAGGAATAGATCTAACTCATTTTTTTAGAACTTTCTTTCCTTTTTTCAGCTGTTAAAAGTGACCCAGCTTTTAAATTTCTTAAATAATTTTAAAATTATATTTATTTATTTATTTATCTTTGGCTGTGCTCGATTTTCATTGCTGCCTGGAATTTTCTCTAGTCTCAGCGAGTGGGGCTGTTCTCTAGTTTCAGTGGTCAGGCTTCTCATTGAGGTGGCTTCTCTTGTTGAGGAGCGCAGGCTCTAGGGTGCATGGGCTTCAGCAGTTGGGGTTCACAGACTCTAAAACACATGCTCAGTAGTTGTGATGCACGGGCATAGCCATTCCACAGCTTATGGGGTCTTCCAGGACCAGGGATCAATCACATGTCTCCTGCATTGGCAGTAGGATTCTTTATCATGGAGCTACCAGGGAAGCCCTTTAAATTTTTTTTAGTGAAATCAATATGAGGTCTATTGCTAAACATGGACACAAGGACCCAAAAAATAGGAGATGACTTCAAGATAGTTTATCTTTAAGAGATAGGAGGCCCATTCTTATTTTGGGGAATAAGAGTGAGAATTTGGGGAATTTTTAGAAAATCTTAACGCCTAGCATATCTCCATTTCCAACCAAGATAAACCAACTTATAGTCTATCAACTCTCCCAATGCAAAAAAATCCTGAGTATCTATCTAAAAATACACAAAAAGCAACATCTCTTTAGGGAAGCCCAGAAATATTAAAGAGCTGTCCCAAATCCAAAATTTGAATAAAGAAAAACGAGAAGAGAAGATCCGATACGATAAGCACACCATTCTATGCTGCTTTTCCTTCCAAGACATTTGGTGAATTATCAGTTATCCATCCCCGTGTAATAATCCCCTCCCCCAAAGCATAATTGCCTAGCATAACATCAGTCATTGTGTGGCCCAGGAAACTTCAGTTTGCTCTATGGTGTCAGCTGTGATGCTGTGACTGGGGGCAGGGAATCTACTTTCAAGGGGACACACCCACACGGCTGTCAAGTTCGCGTTTGTCACGTGACCTGATCCACAATTGTATGCGATTGTGGATACAATTACAATTACAAATACAATTACAGATATAATGGGACAGAGGATCCCATTACTGCTCCATAGGGTCTCACAGGCCGGCTGCTTGGGCCTCCTCACCCCATGGCGACTGGCTCCAGGAGCAAACAGTGGGGCATGTGGCATCTCCACACACAAGAATAACTGCTGCTTCATCCCCACAAGTTCTGCTTGCCCATGTCTGCAGGGGAGGCCAGTCTGCTCAATCCTCAGTGGTCCATTCTCTGCCCAAAATAGCAGCAAAGGCAAAATCTGCCCTCTAAAATGGGGACCTCTGGGCTGGATGCCTCCACCAATGACAGAGCGGGCTTTGGCCTCTTACACTGTCTTGTGTCTCCTTGCTGGAGGACACACCTTCAGCCTCAGCAGGGCACTTGGAAGGAAGGGCTTCAAAGGTGGGAGAATGAGAGGTGGAGAGGAAGAAGGGGAGGCCTGTAACTCAAGAAAAGAGGGGGCATTGGATGGTTCAGAGGCTCAACTGGGGGCAATTTATTTAGTTTATGATTGCATTTTTAGAACTTTTGATTTGTGTGTGACTTTTAATCTCTTCGTGTATATTTTCAATTTTTAGATTAAACTGTATGATCTGGAGGAAAACATTATACTTTCTGGGAATCAGGAAATAAGGATGTAGATTGCAGGCTTTGGGGAATAATTAATTCTCAATGATGAAGAAAAATATGTAATTTTGTTGTGTGTGTTTGGGGACTTTCAACCACCTGAAATGTACACTGTAAATAAGTGTGTTGTAGGGACTTCCCGAGTGGTCCAGTGATTAAGAATCTGTCTTGCAATGCAGGGAACAAGGGTTCAGTCCTTGGTCCAGGAACTAAGATCCCACAGGCCACAGGGCAACTAAGGCCTTATGCTGCAACTACTGAGTCCACCTGCTCCGGAGCCTGCATGCCACAACTAGAGGGCCCACGTGCTACAACTACTGAACCCTGTCCACTCGGGAGCCCTCACACCACAACTAGAGAATCCATGCCCCACAAGGAAATATCACACATGTCCTAAGGCTTGACACAGCCAAATAAATAAGTAAAATGATTTTTTTTTAAAAATTTTAAAAATGAGTGTGTTGTAAGGAATTCCCTGACAGTCCAATGGTTAAGACTCCAATGCTCCCACTGCCTAGGGCCTGGCTTCAAGCCCCAGTTAGAGAGCTAAGCTCCCACAAACCATGTGGCAGGCCCAAAAGATAACAAAATAATAAAAGAATGTGTTGTATTGTATGCAAACTGCACCTTGGTAGATTTCATTTAAATGGGCATAGGGAAGCCATAGACAGCAAGGTCCAGAAAGACTCCTGAGAGGTGGTTTGAGGAACGTGTCCTCTGTGAAAGTGAAAGAAAGTGAAGTCGCTCAGTCATGTCCGACTCTTTGCAACCCCATGGACTGTAGCCTACCATGCTCCTCCATCTATGGGATTTTCCAGGCAAGCATACTGGAGTGGGTTGCCATATCCTTCTCCAGGGGATCTTCCTGACCCAGGGATCAAACCCTGGTGTCCGGCATTGTAGGCAGATGCTTTACCATCTGAGCCACCAGGGAAGTTTCTCTCTCTCCTCTGTGAAGGAGGGTACAAAGGAGCCAGACCCAAGCAGAAGCTCCAGGAAGAGTACAAGAAGAGCAAAGGTTGGGCAGAAACTGGATGTTTGTTCCAGAAAGACTCGAGGGTATGAGTGTTGACTGTTTAACTAAATGTCAACAAGACCATTTATGAAGCAGGTTTGAAGAACTTAATTTCAAAGTAGTCAAACAGAGAGAGTGTTTGATGATGTTTTTGTGTTTATTTTTACTTCTAATAAGATGTCATTTGCTTGGAGGAAGGCATGTAAGGATGTTTACTGAAGCCACAGGTGGAGAAGCCTGCATCCCAGAAGCAGGGTGGGCTTTCTGGTATCTGTCACTCTGCCAAGAACTCCCCCAGGACAATTTTTGTTTGACTATTGCTCTAGAAAACAATTGAAGCATCGTAGCTATATTTAAGATCATGGGCTTTGTCTGTCTGCGTCTGAGATAGTAGTTGCTGGTTAAACAAGCCCAGGATGCTTTGGGAATGTTTTAGAGTAATAACTTGCTTCTCAACCCCGTGGTTGTGGTTCACATCTCTGTTATGGCAGCTCAAAGCTTAACGTTTACTTTCATTCTTTTAAAAGCAGATTTTATTTCTTCCATTCCAATACAGCAACTCCCCTACACATGTACAAGTTCTTTATAGAGAGTACATTCGTAAATCCAATTTGTTCGTAAGTCCAACAAGGTTAATTTAAGTATCCAACTGACTATATAGACTATATAGTACTATACTTGTAATAGGTTTTAAATACTTTTCCCACAAATAATAAATAAAAAAGTAAAATGTAAAGAAAATATATTTTAATCTTACAGTAGGACCTTGAAAAGTATAGTACAACAGCGGGCATATAGGAGCTGGCATCGAGTGAACAGGCAAGAAGGGTTACTGATGGAGGAGGGGGAGGAGGTGGAGATGGTAGAGCTGCAGGATCGTCAGCAATAGGAGATGGAGGGCAAGCTGCAATTTCACTCACGCCTGACACTGATGGAACGCATGTTCGCATCTTTGAAAGTTTGCAATTTGAAGGTTTGTATGTAGGAAACTTACTGTACTGGAAATTTCCATGAGACCGGTACGTAATTCTTTTTTTAAACAAAGCTAAGCCTTGTTTGTCTCCACAGTTTAGTTACCTAGCTTGACTCCTACAGGAAACCAAGCTCCACTGTTATTCTAGAATGAGCATCTGTGTATAGTACAGCAAGGATGGATGTAATTACAGGATTTGCTAAGTTTAGTGGAAAGAAAGTGGATTGAAAAACTGCCATACTCATGTATGGGGGAAAAAAATGCAGCATCCACTCATGATCTATTAAAGGTTTAAAAATAGGTTCAGGCATGCAGAGAATCTGAACATTGACTAGATATTTGATGATATTATGGGCATATTTTTATTGTATTGTAGAATAATAATGGCATCATGATCATTTTTTAAAAGGAGTCATAGGTTTTTATTACACATAAGGAAATATCTGTGAATTATATGCTTAAAAAAAAAAAAAAACACCCGACAAATCAAAGAAACAAAAAAAACTCAGAAGGAATTTTTCAACCCTTGCAAAAATTTGCCAGTACATTTTCTTTCCAAATTTTGTTTTGTTTGTTTTATTCTTCCCGGTAGGAGCATGCTGACCTGACCAGCACGCTATTTGGAATTAAACTCAGTATTTCTACAACCATGGAGGGAGGTCATAGGCATTATGCTTTATTCCTAAACTCTTGAACATCTCTGCACAAATGTTCCAGTCTTTAGATCCTTGGCTACAGTTGTCCTCTGAATCTATGATGATGAACCTTTTATAGCTAGTTTTGAATCTCATATACAACAGAAGCTTCTAAATGAGCTATTTGGCCACAATAAGAAATCTTTATTGAAAAAGGAACTCTGCATGGAATAATTAAATAGACCTAAGTACAAGGTTCTGTGCCATGTGAAATTGTAAATAGCCCTGACAATGTAATTTATGCTCATTTATGATACAGCAGCTCATTATGGCTTTGATTTTCATTCCCTGCCTTAGTCAAGCTCATCTGTTTCTCTGATAGAAATTATTTTTATTTTATTTGCAGTCATGTGCCCCTGGACCTACAAGGGAAAGGATGAGAAGCTTCTGAAATGGGAGCCATCAGCGCTGGGGTGCTAGAACAGGTAGGGGTGCAGGTGGATGGAGAAAGCTCTAAAGGCATCCCTCACCCTCAGGTCGTCTTTGCCAAGTTAGAATGTCTTTCCAGAATTTCCAAAAGCAACCAATGCTTCACAAAAAGCCAGAAATTGGAATTTTATATTATATATAAAATTGCTTTATTTTCCTATGTTGGATACCGATGAAACATTTTTCTACATTCTGTGTTTCCAGACACAATGTGTTTGCAGGAGGCATGTGGCAGGCTGGCCATCAGTTACTAACCTTTTTTCTGAAAGAATAGCCTAATGGCCATGGATTCTGTCCTCATTTTCATCAGAATGTTCAAACACAAATGAACATCAAGATGTAGTTTACACTGTATTCACCAGATACAAAAATGAAAATTTGGTGCAATAAATGAAATTTGGGGGAGTAAATATGATTATCAGAATACTGAGTGGAGTTTCCTGTGTTATCCAGTAGGTCCTTGTTGAATATATATTTTATATATTTGTGTGTAAAATTAATCCCAAATTCTTAATTCATCCCACAAGGACATCTACTCAATATTCTATAATAACCTATATGGGAAAATAATATGAAAAAGGATGGAGATATATATAAATGTGTGTGTGTGTGTGTGTGTATGCGTGTATCACTGAATCTCTTTGCTAGACGCCTGAGCTAACGCAACATTATAAATCAAATATACTCTCTGCTGTGCTTAGTAGCCCAGTGGTGTCTGACTCTTTGTGACCCCATGGACTACAACCTGCCAGGCTCCTCTGTCCACGGGGATTCTCCAGGCAAGAATACTGGAGTGGGTTGTCATTCCCTCCTCCAGGGGACTTTCCCAACCCAGGGATTGAACCCAGGTCTCCTGCATTGCAAGCAGATTCTTTACTGACTGAGCCACCAGGAAAGCCCAAGAATACTGGAGTGGGTAGCCTATCTCTTCTCCAGGGGGTCTTCCTGACGCAGGAGTCGACCAGGGTCTCCAGGATTGCAGGCAGATTCTTCACCAGCTGAGCTACCAGGGAAGTCCAACCAATATAAAGCAATAATTAAATTAAAAAATAAGAGTATCAATAGTGGGGTTAGGAGCACAGAATTTGGAGCGAGCAAGCTTCAGATGTATTCTTGCTTTCATGACTGCCTCGGTTATTGAATTTACCTCCTCTGTAAGCATCAGTATTTTGCCTGCAAGAAAGGATACTAATACAACACACACAGGCTTTTATGAGAATCTCATCAATACTGCAGGTTCCATCCTTAGGATATGAGCCAAACCCAGTGAGGTCCAATATAAATGACATTTGTTCCCAGGGTTCAGTAGTAGCAGCAAAAACCCTTAATTTGGTTCAAGAACACATCCTTTGTTTCACTGAGACTGGACTCACAGGTAAACTACTTTTGATAGAAAATTAGGCTGTGTTTATTGCTCAGTGATTTGAGCCTCTGCGGAGTTCAATGGAACACAGGTCCAAGTGGCCCTGTTTTTTATGTAAATGTGATATGCATTGCTCTGTGGCTTCTTGGAAGGGATGCATGTGTTTTGTGGGTTTTTCGTGCTTCCTGGCAAGTTACAACTGCAGAACCCTTTATAGTTTCAGGACTGGTGGGAACTGGCTCATTTAGGAAAATACATGGTGAGAGAGGGCCCCTTCTGTCTGTTTGCCGGATTTTATAGCCTTGTCTCCATTCTCTGTTTTCTCCATCCACAACACTCATTGGAACAAAGATGTCAACCACGCCGGGAGGAAAATGAACTAGTGAGAATGAGGCAGTGATAATATTTTCCCCCTGAGTTTTTCATTCTCTTGATCATATTTCCCCTGTTTTATTTACTTCGGGTATTATTTTGATGCATTTCTTTCTAAAAAACCCTTTCATAGGTATAATTACGGAATCCTTAGTTTCGTGACTGGAAATTGACACAATTTTTTTGTCACTGGCTCTTCAGGGAAATAGCTCATAGTTTTACTTCCCCTGTCGTAACTGGCAGCCTTATCATGTCTGAAATATTGGCAGGGAGAGCTTATTTGGAGACATTTTAACTGGTTTAATGGGTTTCCTTCTGATTTATAGTTTTTAAGTGTTCAATTTGTTCAGAAGGATGGACACATGAATGCTGAGAATAGTTACTGCAGGAAAAGAAAGAATGCTTCGTATTTTTTTACTTTGTCATTTTTAAAGAAAATTTCAAGGTTTTTGGAAATTATTTAAGAGAGGCATTCACTTCTTTTATTAAAAAAATTAAAATACTTTATAAGTTGTATATATGTTGTCTCAATTAGTGACATGCGAGGTGAAAGTCTTGAGTTACTTCTAAGTATTCACAAAGCGCTGGCCAAGCAGACACTTGCTGGTTTCCCTGTGGTTAACAGACAAGATTTAGAATGATTTCAGGATAAAACTGAAAAGAAATTATAGATTATATGAAACTTCTTCCAATTTGGTTTTCCCAGGTAGCTCAGTAGTAAAGAATCCCCCTGCCAATACGGGAGACACGGGTTTGATCCCTGCTTTGGGAAGATCCTCTGAAGAAAGAAACGGCTACTCACTCCAGTATTCTTGTCTGGGAAATCCTGTGGACAGAGGAGCCTGGCAAACTACAGTCCACGGGGTCAAAAAAGAGTCAGACATGACTTAGCAACTAAAACAACAACATCCAATTTGGCCCCATGTTTCCATGATCTAGTTCAGTGTTTTTCAAGTGGGAGCAACTTCTTTCCAGGAGACATTCAGCAATGCGTGAAGATAATTTAGTCTGTCACAATTAAGGGCTGCTACCGGCATCTACTGGGTAGAGGCCAAGGATGCCGCTAAGCATCCTACAGGGGGCAGGACAGCCCCCACAGTAAAGAATTGTCAGGCCTGTCATGTCGATGAAACGAAGACTGAGAAATCCTCATCTAAGTAAAAGCATCATTAACAACTGGATGCTGAATCCTTTTGCTTTGCTGATGGTCCGATGCAGTTGCTATGGAGACCAAGTGATGCATGCATGCACTTTCAGTGGCTGTGCAAAAGTTTCAAGGTCAGGGTGAGGGAAAAAGACAGACTGATTGAAGCTGCAGAGGTACCACTAGCAAGCAGGGTTCTGCAGGTACCGAACCATCCATCGCACTTAGAGATTGCACCAGGAGCGCCCCCTTCCAGAGCGGAGGAACTTCCGGGTAGGTCTGAGAATTACCCTCATGGGACCACCTCTTACTGTCTCTTCTGACCCATACTCAGAGAGGTCCCTACCACGAGAGAGCTGACAGCAAGAACTCTTTGAGAGATCTTTCAAAGCAGAGGTATTTCGAAGTATTTGAGAGCATAGGCTGGGTGGAAAGGTGGTTTGGAAATTCAGAAAGATCTAGAGAGTTTCCTAATTTGATCATGGATCCATGGTGATATTTCTTCTTGTGGTAAATTTGACATTGAAGCAATCATCTTGAATGTTTTTATTCCCTTCTGGTTTCAATTTTCTTCTATTTGACTTTATTGCTACCTTTCAGAAAATATTTCTAAAAACTTGATATTGATTTTCTTACCAGTGAGAATGGAAAACTGTGGCTATTTTCCTGGACCAGTATTAGTGTTGAATGGATAACTACGAAAAGGCTTCCCAGATGGTGCTAGTGGTAAAGAACCCACCTGCCAATGCAGGAGATATGAGAGATATAATTTGATCCCTGGGTCAGGAAATCCCCTGTAGGAGAGTATAGCAACCCATTTCAGTATTCTTGCTTGCCGAATCTTATGGCCAGAAGAGCCTGATGGGCTACAGTCCATAGGGTCATAAAGAGTTAGGCACGACTGAAGTGACTTAGCATGAACACACAGAGAGATAGAGGCATGTCTGTTCAAGGAGAAAGCTCCAGCTTCTCCAAAGATGATCCATCTCAGTGTATTCCTATTCAATCTTTCTGTCTCCTCTTTTTTTTTTTTTTAACACTTTATCTCTCTCTATCTGAAAGTTAATATCAGGGTCTCTGTTAGCTATAATTGAATATTAGCTAATGAACTATAGAGAAAGTCTTTAGTTATCAAAACGCAACTTGGCATACTCTCAGTAATTTTATGCATTTCTTTTTAAGGCTTTAACATCTTATATCACCAAAAAAGTCACCCAGGTTTAGTATCCAAATCAAGAGGCACGTTTTGTTTGAAAGGACAATGACCAATTACATCAGAAACCTGAATCTATATTTCACTTGTAAAAATGTACCCTAAGAAAATTAATTCGATGATGTCGCTATTGTTTTTGTCTGCTCAGGAAACATCGTTATTAGTTCCGACAGTGGCACCCCAAGTTTCCTGGGGGATGCCCATCCTGACTTCCCCACCATCTAACCATGTGTTTCGGTGGACCTGAAGACTTCCTCAACTCCGAGAGAGCAGCCTGAGACTCAGGTCTAAGAAATAAGTATATTTCATTCTTTTGCCTCCATTATCTGTTCAACTGGAAACTTGATCCAGTCCAGTCCTAGGCCAGACGTGAACCCACAACATTAATGGGACTAAGGAAATTAGTTGTCTTTCAAGCAAACTCATTCCTGGAAGGAGATAAGGCTAGAGAAATAGAGCTCACCATGTGGAGAGAAGTCTAACTAAGAATATGACCACCACAAAAAATAGAAAACCTTGGGGTGTAAACCTGTGTTAGACTCCTTTCCCAGCCCTAAATTAAGGTAGAAACACATGCTGTCTGTGGAAGCTACAGGACCACGGTAGGAATTTAGCCACGCTATCAGGAATTGTAGGTCTGAAATCACAGGATATTTTGTGCTAATTTTATACTCTAATATATTCAAATAAATTCCTGTTTTTCATAATCTTCTCTTCCTCCAAATTGTCTTTTTAAAAATTGGGATATAGTTGCTTTCCAATGTTGTGTTAGTTTCTACCGTACAGCAAAGTGAATCAGCTACAGGTTGCTGGTGCTCAGTCACGTCTGACTCTGTGCCCCATGGACTGTAGCCCACCAGACTCCTCTGTCCATGGGGTTCTCCAAGCAGGAATACTGGAGCAGGTTGCCATTTCCTCCTCCAGGGGATCTTCCTGACTCAGGGATTGAACCCACATCTCTTGTGTCTCCTGCATTGGCAGGTGGGTTCTTTACACACTGCACCACCTGGGAAGCTGTTGAATCAGCTCTCTATATACATATATCCCTGCCCTCTTGGACCTCCCTCCCACCCTCCCCATCCTACCTCTCTAGGTCATCACAGAGCCCAGAGGTGAGCTCCTTGTTCTATATAGCAGTTTCCTACTAGCTACTTATTTCACACCTGGTAGTGTCTACATGTTAATCCTACCTTCCCAATTCATCCCATCCTGCCCATCATGTCCACATGTCCCTTATTTATATCTGTGTCTCTATTCCTGCCCTGCAAATACGTTCATCTGTACCATTGTTCTAGATTCCACATATATGTGTTAATGTACATGGTACATATATACAATGGACTATTACTCATCCATAACAAGAAAGGAAATTGGGTCATTTGTAGAGATGTGGATGGACCTAGAGTCTGTCATACAGAGGGAAATAAGTTAGAAAGAGAAAAACAAATAGTACATATTAACCCCCAAATTGTCTTTTATGTCAGCAGTTTTATCCACACTGTAGGGAAGAGGTCAGAGTGAAATGTCTTTTTCACTTCAAATGGCATTTCCCACAAACCACCCAATCATAAAGCCTTTCCCCTCCCCCAGGGTTCCTCAAAAGGGCCGCTGTGGGCATTTTGCCAAAAAAGTCTTTATGTTCATGGGCCTCTCCTCCAGGATTGTTAACATCTCTAAGCACAGGTATTGACAACTTGACAACTTCTGCAATTCCAGAAGTCTTGAGGGTGCCTTACTTCCCCAGGTAGAGAACCCCTGTGGGTCTGGTGAAGCATCTTCTCTGTCTCATTCAGCATTCTTTTCTACCTCAGCTGTTGTATGTTCTCCAAATTTGGTGATAATTTCAAGATGTGTGGATCTGTATCATAATTTTCATGTTTTTAAATAAAGAAATTCTTGCACTTTTTTTTTTATTTATTCTTTTTGGCTGTGCCACATGGCATGTTGGATCTTAGTTTCCTGACCAAGGATCAAACACTTGTCCCCTGCAGTGTACTGGTGAAGTCTCAATCACTGAACTGCAGGGGAAGTTCCTATAATTTTCACATTTTTTAAGCACTCCAGCAGGAGATTGGTCCTGATAGGTAACCTTTAGCATTATTTTCTGTACCTCTAGAATTCCACAGAAGATGGTCTAGACTCCCTGCCAGAAGAAGAGTTCTGATTAGTATCAGCTCTAAGAAGCCATTGTTTTCTGGTGGTAGGTGAAGAAACAGATGGATAATGATGGCTGATGAGAATGAAGTTCCTACATCATCTTCTGGTTTATTCCTGAGAATCAGATACTTGGGTGTTGTAGGCAGTGACATAAAGTAATCAAGCAGGACCCTGTGGGACTTTCCTGGGAAAGACTTGTCTCTTGTTTATAAAAAAGTTTTACCTTCCTAAGCCTTCCCCAAGGTCCAAAGAAAAAATTTAATCAGAGAAGTGAGAAAATGCAGAAAGAAAGGAAAATAGTCAAGGAAGACAAAATAATAATAGTTTATCCATTAAATAAAATCTAGAAAGAATATTTAGTTCCTTTTCAAGGACTAAAGATAGTATTTTGAGCCATATCCTTGAGCTGTTTTGCTTGAACTAAGATCCCTAACAAGGTGGAAGAAGTTAACTATCTGCTGATCACCAGCATGTAGTCCCCAGACTGGTTGGAACCAGTTGACTGGTTGACTCCCAATTACCTCACCACCAACCAATCAGAAGAATGTACTTGAGCTGATTATGCATCCCACAACCCTCTCCCTCAACTGTCTTTAAAAAGCCTTCCCTGAAAGCCATCATGGAGTTCGGATCCTTTGAGCATGAGCTGCCCATTCTCCTTGCTTGGTGCCTGCAGTAAATACTGTACTTTCCTTCACCACAAACTGATGTCAGTAGACTGACTTTCCTCGACATGGGCAAGCAGCCCCCAGTTTGGTTCTGTAACAACAGGAACTTCACTTGCCCTGTCCTTCCCACTGTTCAGTAAACCTTTAATTCCCTGTGCAAGATAATTCCTCTTAAAAGCTTCTAGTGGTTCCAGATTTATTGGTTGTTTGTTGTAAGCCCTATATTTTCTTTTTAATTATGGTAAAATGCCTATAACCTAAAAATCATCCATCCACCTTGGTCATTTTCAACTGTCCTTTCAGTAGCATTAAGTACATTCATATGGTTGTGCAACCAATTTCCTAACTGCTTTCATCTTACAGAATGAAAACTCTGTCCCCATTGAACATTAACTCCCTATCAGCCCTCTTCCAGACTCTGGAAAAACCTCTTCTACATTCTGTCTCCCCGAATTTGATTTTTCCAGGGACCTCCTATCAGTAGAATCATACAGTATTTGGTTTTCTAACTGGCTTATTTCCCACTTAGGATAATGTCCCAACCAATTGTTTTTCAATTTGTTACATTTAATACATAGATTGTTGGCTGGAATAGAGGACATGCTTAGACTTAATAGCAGAAAACATATTCCTCTCCTAGAATTCCAAATTGGATCATCCATGAAAAGATTTTTACAAGAGTTTCTTAGTCCTTACTTTTTCAGTTAACATTACCCTGAGACAGAGTGTTTCCAAGAGATTGTTCATAGGTGGGGTTAATCCAGTGGAGAACTTTCACTGACTTTTATGCCCTGGGAGATCTCCTTTTATCATGTGAGCAAGTATCTGAATTAGACATACTCTTACTCATGCTGAGTGTTATCTAGACATAATTTTTCTTCAAATTCTGTTACTGGCCTTTGGCTGCAGACAAATAAGTTAATTCACATCCGTGTCAATAACTCAGTCACACAAAAATTGAATCAATGAATTTAATTAGGTCTCCATGTATGCTCTAATTTGGCAATGATAGCATTTCTAGTGAGGTGGTAAGATTAATCACTGGATGTCAGAAATAGAACATGCTGGTTTGTGAAGAATTTGATAAAGCTTCCCTGGCTGGAACAGGGACTGTTAGCCATGGGTTTTCTTGGACAGCGTTATGGTCAATTACCACAAGAGGAGAAGGTGACAATCTGAATCTTATCACCTGGAGAATCAGAGTCAAATGCTCCAACATTCTGTATTGGCTTTGGAGGAATTAAATGCCTGTTTTGAGTAAGAAATCAGTGGTCCCTCACTTGTGGGGCCATATCAAACTAAAAGTCTTCTGCACAGCCAAGGAAACCATCAACAAAGTGAAAAGATAACCTACTTATTGGGAAGAAATATTTGCAAATCATATATCTGATAAAGGTTTAACATTTGAAATATACAAAGAACTCATATATCTCAACATCAAAAACATAAAAAAGCTCAATCGAGAAAAATGGGCAGGGGCTTCCCTGGTGGCTCAGTGGTAAAGAATATCCTACCAGTGCAGGAGACATGGATTCCATCCCTGATCCAGGAAGATCCTGCATGCCTCGGGGCAACTAAGCACATGAGCCACAGCTACCAAGTCCGAGCTCCAGAGCCTGGGAGCTGCAGCTGCTGAGCACACGTGCCCCAGAGCCCCTGCTACACAACAAGAGAAGACGCCCATTGAGAAGCCCACACGCCACAACTAGAGAGTGGTCACCACTCACCGCAACTAGAGAAAAGCCCACGTGGCAACGAAGACCCAGCACAGCCAAAAATAAATAAATAAGCAAAAAACTGTTTTTAAATGTGCAGAGGATCTCAACAGATATCTTTCCAAAGAAGATGGCCAACAGACACACGAAACCCTGTTCAACATCATCACCAGTCATCAAGAAGGAAGATAAAGTAACTTTGTTCAGTTTCGAGATTCAGTTAGGGGAAATGGAGCTTCACTCCTTAGACAGTCTTCTTTGAACTTGCAACTTCTCTCCAGGAAGCTTTTCCCTTTTATAAAACACTAAACATGACCACTAATATTAGTACAAAGAACATCAGTGGAGGTGCTTAGGGCAGGCAAAGGCCAGACGAGAGACATGGGTTGCCACCTTCACAAACGGGCATCACTCCATAAAAATGCCACCTCATTTGCCCAGTGTCAAGTAGAGTAGTATTTCAGACCTAGAAAAACATTTGCCTCGCAGCATCAAAATAATTGAATACTGTAATGGCTCAGCAGCCTGCTTAAAGTTATAATACCAGGATTTACATTATTCTTAGCCACGGGCACACGGTCCCCAGATATTAACAACTCCCTTCCCTTCATCTCCCGCGCAATAACCAGAATGTCTTGTCAAGCTCTTATGCAACAATCCTTGAAGCGTGTCAGCTCCTGGCAACAAATGCACTTAGCCAGAAAAAAAATCACATCAACTAGCGAAGAAAAAACTCCTGACTGGATACAGTTTGAAATTGCCGCAATCTGTAAAGCACATAGAGGAACAGAAGCTTCACCTGCCTGCCCATCTGGTTGGTTGGTGAGTTTCCATTTGATCTGGATGGATTCTGAGGGGCTAGAACCTAAGACGAGGCAAGGTCCTCCTTCAGAGTGGCTCTCAGAGTACCCTCCGTCTCTGCCTACCTGGTGCAGATCACCGGGGCAACGACTCAACTCTCCATATAATTGCTTCTTTCAAGAGTCACAGTCAGTGGAGACACAGACATAGAGAATGGACTTCTGGACCTGGTGGGGGGGAGGGGAGAGTGGGAAGAAGGGGAGGGTGGGATGTACGAAGAGAATAACATGGAAACATGTACATTACTATATGTAAAATACGTAACCAATGGGGATTTATTGTATGACTCAAGCAACTCAAACCAGGGCTCAGTAAGAACCTGGAGGGGTGGGAGGGAGGGAGGTCCAAGCAGGAGGGGACACAGGTATACCTATGGCTGATTCATGTTGATGTTTGGCAGAAACCAACACAATATTATAAAGCAATTATCCTTCAATTAAAAATAAGTGAACTTAATTAAAAACAAACACACAAAAGACTCACAATTTCAAGTTCCAAAGCCACCAGAGAAGTGACATAGATAGATGAAGTGGTCAGTTGGGGACTTGATTTAATCAAAGAAGGTGTATGCACCCCAATAAGGGGACCAACAGGGACTCACCTCCCGTCAGCTTTTCCCAACCAGAATGACCCACTGTTGATTGATTTCCTACATTTTCCAGGGCATCAGGGATGATTGCTTTTAATACATTTTTTAAATGTGTTTGTTTGTTTTTGGCTGTGCTGGGTCTTCATTGCAGCGTGTGGGTTTTCTCTAGTTGCAGTGAGTGGGGGCTACTCTCTAGTTGCAGTGCTCTGGATTCTTATAGCAGTGGCTGCTCTTGTCCTGGAACCAAGGCTCTAGACATGTGGACTTCAGTAGTTGTGGCTTGAGAGCTCAGTTGCCCAGCAGCATGTGGGATTTTCATGGACCAGGGTTGAACTCATGTCTCCTGCACTAGCAGACAGATTCTTAACTACTGGACCACCAGGGAAGTCCCTACATTTTTCATTTTAAAACAGCTTGAGATTTGTGTAATTAATGTGAAGATAGCAGAGAGTGCTCCTCTAGATGACACACCCCCGTCCTCCCTATTATCCCTGGGTTGGGAAGATCCCCTTGGAGATGAGAATGGCTACCCACTCAAGTATTCTTGCCTGGAGAATTCCATGAACAGAGAAGCCTGGTGGGCTCCAGTCCATGGGTAGTAAAGAGTTGGACACTACTGAGCGACTAACACTTTACCTTTGTAGGGAGCATTTGTTACCCTTTATGAACCGATATTGAGCTTCCCTGGGGACTCAATGGTAAAAAGGTCCACCTGCCAATACAGGAGATGTGAGGTCGATCTGAGTCAGGAAGATCCCTTGGAGAAGGGAATGGCAATGCACTCCAGTATTCTCGGCTGGAGAATCCCATGGACAGAGGAGGCTGGTGAGCTACGGTTCAGAGGGTCGAAAAAGAGTCAGACACGACTGAGCCACTGAGCACACTCACACCATGAACCGATGTTAGTACTTTCACTAAGCAAAGTCCAAACTTTAATCAGAGGGATATACGGTTTATAAGGTAAAGCTTTGGGTATTTAAGAGTTGATCATTGTGGTAAGCAGAGTAATTGCCCCTCATTAAGGATATCTGTGTTCTAGCCCCCAGAGCCTGTGAATATGTCACCGTACATGGAAAAAGGGACTCTTCAAAGTATGATTCAGCTACAGATCTCAAGATGGGGAAGTGGTCCGGCATTATCCAGGTGGCCCAATGCAATCACAGCATCCTTAGGAGTAAAAGTTAGGAGGGTCAGAGTCAAAGAAGAAGGTGTGATGGAAGCTGAGATCAGTGATGTAACTGTAAGCCAAGGATGGCAGGCAGCTTCTAGAAGCTGAAAAGACCAAGGAGACACATTCTTCTCAGAGATTCTAGAAGACACACAACCCTGACAACAACTTGATTTTATCCCAGTTCAATCCATTTACCTTTGACTTGTAGAACTACAGAAAAAAAAAAAAAAAAAAAAATTAATATTATGTTCCTTTAAAGTTAGATTTATGATCATTTGTTTCAGTGGCAAATCATGAATGCAACCAGAAGGTAAACACCCCACCTATAAAACACAAGTTCACCCCTCCCTGGCTGCCACTTCGCAGAGGACCATTGTCTGCTTGGGAATGGAAAATGAAATTATATCCCCTCTGCATCACAAACCATGGTACCATCCCTGACACATAGAAGATGCTTAATATATGTCTATTAAAAGAATGCTTTTAGCACATTTAAAGCCACTAAATAAATGATTAATATCCTCCAACAAGGAACAATGAGCATTCTTCATTCTTGGGCAAAAAGTGTGAGAAATAGTGATTCTATTTATTTCTGGCCACTTAGGGCTCCTGAAGTATGTATCCATATTTCTAAGCTACTTTAAGTATGCCTTTGATTTCCTATTATGGAACAAAATGAGACACACGCTTACAGTTTGCCGGTGGAGTGTCATTACCGACAAAGTAAACTATGCTTTTGAAAATGGTACAAGTGGTGAAAGCACCATTTCGGAGTTCATTGTCAGTCTTTTCAATTTCAAGAGCCCAGAGAAAAAAGGCTCCTTAGCCTATTTTCATTTTCCTCAGCTAAGACTTTAACTATGAAGCTTTTTCTTTTGTTGGGCTTGGGCCCCTGGAACAAGTGCCTTCTGAGTTAAAATCTGCACAGAGATAACATTAGGCTAACAAGAGAAACATCAATGTCATTATCTTTCTACCTGCTGGAAAGCCCCAGGTGTTACCTTCCTTTAGAAGCCATTCACCCTTTGGAAATAGAGATGGATTCAGCATGAGGGGACTGTTACCAAGCCGGAGCTCACACTGCTTGCCAGGGAACAGGCCAGTAAACAGAGGGATAAGGTCCTGGGGCAAGGAACAGAGACTTTTATTCAGAAAGCCAGTGGATGGAGAGATGCCGAACTAGCCACTTCCTTCACCAGGGAATATTCCCCAGCCCAGGGGTTGGGACTAACTCAGGAACCATCTTCCCTGAGTTAGAATGCAGGCTTTCTTTTATGCCAAAAGTGGGGGAGCAAAGTCAAACACTTCCTGGTTCCCATCAGCCTCTGGATGAAATGTGTTCATTTCTTCCTTCCTGCAGTCATTCACAGGTGGCCCTGCCCAGGATAGTTCCCCTGAGCTAAACAAAGATATTTTAGTTTAAAGCTTGTTACCTGGGAGGCAGGGTTCCCGGCGATGGGCCATTATAATTTAAGCTCACAGGCAACATTCCTTTGGGCTCTCCTGGTGGCTCAGAAAGTAAAGAATCTGCCTGCCAATGCAGGAGACAGGGGTTCTATCCCTGGGTGTGGAAGACCCCCTGGAGGAGGAAATGGCAACTCACTCCAGTATTCTTGCCTGAGAGAATCTCATGGACCAAGGAGCCTGGCGGGCTACAGTCCCACGGGGTCACAGGAGAGTCAGACCCGACTTAGTGACTAAACAGCAGCATCCCTTTAGTGATTAGCTTGTAGAAAAAGCAATAAAACATCACAAAGGTTAAAGGAAAAGAAACAGGTCCAGTAGAGAGGCAGATTTGTATTTTCCCTTTTGCAGGACCACACAGACATAAAGCACAGAAACAGGGGTTTGAGTCTTGAAACATTAACTTTCCTTTTCCAGATAGGCTCTGATGACACAGATCCCTTTCTATCTCCTTCCCCACTTCTAGCTCCCTCTCATCTCTCCCTTGGACACTATTGTACATGCTTTTCCTGTTCATGGAAGGCAGCTGTGTTGCCCCCTTCAGAGTCCTGGTGTAGTCAGAGGCAGCCTGTGTCATGCCCATCCCTCCTGGGTACATTCCCAGGATTGCTGATGTGGTCGAGTGCATTCCGTATCCTTCCCTGGATTCTGTGTGGTTGCCTTTAACCCGTCATTCCCATCCATCTCACTGCTATGGTTTTAGACTGTCACTCTGGGTTGAATTTCTGTGGATCTTGTTCTTCATGAGCATCTGGAAGAAACTCAAGTGGGTCCCTGAGTCAAGAAGTAGCTTCTCTCTTTTGCCTCTTTCAGGAAAAATCTGGGCTCCGAGGTCTAGTTGCTGATACCTGGCTCTGGCCAAGGTCAATGTCCCAAAGCTCCATGGCCTCATCTATTTATGGGCATGATTCGATCTGTACTCTATCAGAGCTGTGACGCCTGTTAAGTTCTTGGCTTCCAGGAAAGGGCCAGATGTAATTATTAATCATCCAGTCATTCTTTCATTCATCAAACCACCTTCAATGACGGGCACTGGGGTACAGGACCCCGAAGTTCAGGCTTTGAACAGACGGTTTGGGGCTCAAACTGCAAAGCTCTGTCATTGGCTACTTGAGTTAACCAGGTCAGTGTGTATATCATTTGTTTTTCCTTCAGTTTTTCTCCCCTGTAAAATAAGTACTATGCTGGTATTGGCCTCAAAGAGGTGTTTTACAAGAAAACTAAGTGTATGCAGAGTTTCTATGCACAGTTTTACCCTTAGTAAAATTTAGGTAATAATACTGATGCTATCATAATTACAGTCAGGCTCAGGCAGCCTGACTCCAGAACCTGAGTATTCACAATTGTGCAAAACTACCTGCTATATTGGATTGGGCAAAATGCTCATTTGGGTTTTTCCATACAATGTTATAGGAAAACCTTGAACTTTTGGTCAAACCCAATTATTGTTAGTCATGATGAAGTCTCTCTAATGTATTCCATTACTCAGGTAGGTTATGTCTTTGGAAAAGACCCTGATGCTGGGAAAGGATCGAGGACATGGAGGAGTAGGGGAAGGCAACAGAGAATGAGATGGTTGGATGGCATCACGGACTCAACGGACATGAGTTTGAGCAAGCTCCAAGAGATGGTGAAGGACAGGGAAGCCTGATGTGCTGCAGTCCATGGGGTCACAAAGAGTCAGACACAACAACTGAAAACAACAGCAACAAAAATATCTTTGATGCTAGGTGGATTCAGTTTTGTTCCTTCCAGAGCTCTGGGTACCATCATATTGTGGGGTCACCTGTGGGAGGGACGCTTGGCCATGGGAA
>JAJLRB010004889.1:0-17514 GCA_020976825.1 Odocoileus hemionus | reverse complement strand
AAATACACCAAAGATTTAAGAAATGCATGGTATCTTTTATCCGTGATCACTGAGTGTTACAATATAGACAATTTATAGGAATAAGTATGATGAATTTGGACACCATCTACTACCCGATCATCCCTTGGAGGGATACAAATACATAAATAAAACCATATGAGAGTCTAAATTTTGGAAATGGAATTTTCCTGAGAAGCCTCCAAGTTACATAAGGTACCAAGTTCAGGGTCCTGATAAAGTACTCATTGTAAAATAGAACAATCTTCTTACTAGTCTTTGCCTCCAGGAGATTATGAATCAGGAAACTCATTGTGGGGGGGGATAATGTTAGACACCTGAGAAATGAAATGTTTCCTGCTATATCAGTAAACAAGGATGTCATGGTCACCAGCAGTTGCAGCCACATGGAGGTGAGCTAGCGAGCTCTGAGGAAACTCAGGATGTGAAAACACAGGATACTGGCCCCAGACAGCTGAGGTGCATATCAGAGGAATGGCAAGTGAGCCCAGCCACTTGCATTTTCTCAGTCTGAGAAACAGTAAATTCCTTAACTTGGTGGGTTTTTTTTTTGTTTTGGTTTTGTTTTTGTTTTTAAATTATAAAAAAACTTGTGACGATCAGACCACTTGCTCTTGTTGCAAACTTCTATATAACCCCTGGCTCCTTTTCCTGCCTCCTTGGAGTGGTTCTCTCAGAGTACTTGAGATGCTGCCTTCCATGCTTAAGTCCTAAAAAATTTTCACCAAATAAAGCATAACTTTCAACTTTTAGGTTGTATGTATTTTTTCAGTAAAAACACCCAACAAATGCTTTAGAGAATGAATTGAATGATTGTATGAGATTGTTTCAGTGCTTTGCTCTGAGCAAAGAGGTTTGTTTAAGAATGGGTAGCAGCTCTAGTTTCGTTTTAAAAAAACCTCCATACTGTCTTCCACAGTGGCTTGCACCAATTTACATTCCCACCCAATGTACATTCCCATAATGTAGGAAGTTTCTTTTTCTCCATACTCTCTCTCCAAAGAATTTATTGTTTAGCTTTTTTTTTTTGATTGATGGCCATTCTAACTGTGTGAAGTGATAATTCATTTATAGTTTTGACTTGCATTTCTCTGATAATTAGTTATGCTGAACATCTTTTCATGTCTTTATATCCATAAAAGAATCTAAAATGAGTGGACACATGTATATGTGTAACTGATTCAACTTTGCTGCATACTTGAAGCTAACACAACGTTGGAACTCAACTGTACTCCAATAAATTTTTTTTTAAAAAAAAAGAATGGATTTAATTTTTAATTTAAATTAAAAAAAAAAGTTCCTCCTCCTATTGGGAAGAACTTTTCTGAAACCCTATATTAATAGCTGAAAGTTTCTGTAGTGGCCTTCTGTTTTATGTGAGAAATCTGTCCAAAGCATAGGTTATCAAAAAAGAAGAAAGAAAAAAAGAACAAACAAGTTTTCAAAGCCTATGAAGTCCTGTGGAATAAGAAACATTCCAGCCATCCTGCTGGGTTGCCAGGTTAATGTTGGAGTCAGATTTTAAAGGCAAAGGATCTAAACAGTGGTTTTACGGAAAGAAATGCACAAACTTGAGAATCAGTTTAAAACCCTTGAAAACTGTGCTTCTGAGCTGTATATATAGAAGCAGAAGGGCGCCAGGCTACCCCTGTTGTACCATCGAGTTAGAAGTCTAGGAAGTAACCTCCATTCTTTTTCTCTTATAAGAGGGTTCTTGACCGGGCCTGAGGATAAAATTGCGACATTTGGCAATCCCTTCCCTTCCATAACCTTGGGTGCCTTGCTGTTATTTAGTCACCCAGCTGTGTCTGACTCTGCGACCCATGGACTGTAGCCCACCAGGCTCCTCTGTCCATGGGATTTCCCAGGCAAGAGTACCGGAACAGGTTGCCATTTCCTTCCCCAGAGGATCTTCCCGACCTAGAGATCAAACCCTTGTCTCCTGCACTGGCAGGGGGTTCTTCATCACTGAGTCACCTGGGAAGCCCCTGAGTTGGATCTTAATTTGTTAGGAACGACTGAGAAATCTGAGTGTGAATTTGACCTACGATGGGCTAACTTTTGACACCTAATAAAATCCAGTTTCATAGAGCCTGTGAAAGTGTTTCATCTTCATCACCAAACACCTTTCCATTTAATCGATTTCATTCCCTAAATACAATTGCAAACAAATGGAATTCAACCTAGCACATCCGTCACCTGGAAATTGGGAGGAGGTGAGGAAGGACAACATCTCCTTGAAGCACATGGACCAGAAGAAAACCCTCAGTCAATTACAATGTAAAGGAGCTTCCCCTGAGTTCTGCAGAGGGGAAGTCATAGCAAGCCTGTGACAGGGTCTGGAAATGTTTAAAACTGTCCCTTGGGAAAAATCCTGATTCTATGAAGTCATTTATACCACTTAAAGCCCCCGGCACGCTTGTCACTTCTTGGAAACACATACATATTTTGTGTGTTTTTAATTTGAAAGCTACTTTTCAAATGTATTGCACTTCTATCTGAGTTTTCTTGTTTTTAATAGCAGAAATCATACCTGGTTGATTCATATAGGTATAATAAAAAAGTCCCCCAAGGTTCTTCATGCCCAGAGGTCATACTCCAGTTGCAAGCACTGTTAAGAATACTATGTATGAAAAAGATAATTAACAAGAACCTACTCTAGCTCAGGGAACTCTACTGAGTGCTCTGTGGCGACCTAAATGGGAAGGAAATCCAAAAAGAGGGGATATATGTAAACATAGAGTTGATTCACTTTGCTGTGCAATAGAAACTAACACAACATTGCAAAGCAACTATATTCCAATAAAAACTAATTAAAAAATAATTTCTCATATATTCTTCCAAATCTCTTACATTCACACTTCAGCCCACCTGGCCATTTCCCATAAATCTCCTTTTCCAAAATATTTACATAAGTGCAATTTGATTTCTCATGTACAACTCCATAGCTTGCCCAAGTGGTACTTATAAAGTGAGGATTAGGAAACAAAAGACAAATTTTAAAAACACCTTTCTCTAAAAAGTTTGCCATTGTATGCCAGAATATTGTCCTAAATATTATAAAAATCTAAGATCTCTGTGACTATAACTATGACTCCCCCACCCCGAGTTGCTTGCAACCTGCACAACTGTACATGGTGACCCTCAGTCAGAACATACATGTAATGCTTCCCTCATCCTACCTATAACACACACACACAGTGTGTGCAGATATCTGAAGGCCTCACCTCCTCATGGTCACTTCTATGCAACTCTTCTGTCTGATTTCTTTCTCTTTTCTTTCTCTTTTATGTCAATCCAGATACCAGGGACTTCCCTGGTGGTCCAGTGGCTAAGACTTCAAGCTCCCAGTGCAGGGACCTGGGTTCAATCCCTGGTCAGGAAACCTGATTCCACATGCCACAACTAAGAGCTCATATGCAGCAACTAAAGATCTTGCATCTCACAGCAAAGACCTGGTGCAGCCAGACAAATAAGTAAATATTAAAAAAAAAAATATCCAGACATGGAACTGAGCCTCTTTTTCTGGTCCTGTAATGTTCCATCCCAATAAGGATTTCACAGGTTTAGTTCAATGGTTCCCAAACAAAGGAAATTTTACAGGGGGTGTTTGGCACTGTCTGGAGACATTTCTGGTTGTCACCACTCGGAAGGGGATTCTTCTAGTAGGTAGAGACCAGGGATGTTGTTAAACAGCCCGCAATGCACAAGACAGCCTTCGCACAAGGAAGAATTACATCTAACTCCAGATGTCAAGAGCACCACAGTGGAAAAACCCTCATTCAGTCCCTTTACTGAGAGCATCCAGGGTGGTGGGAAAGACACCCATCACTGCCTCCTGTCACCCTCCTGGTTCCTATGCCTCCTCTCTAGGCCCTCATCTCCCTCTGCCCTTAAAACTCTGCATTCCCCTTGACCTCAGGATAGATGATTCTTTGCCAGACCTCCCCACTGAGCATCACCTCTCCCTTCCTGAATCCTTACAGCTGGTTGCTTAAGAACCAGTCCTACAGAGATGTCCCCAGCCCAACGGGACCTACCAGGACATCTCCCTGGAAAAAGCTTCATGTAAACCAATAAGGGGGCAGAAAACTTTCAGCTTTGCAAATACATATAAAAGTCACATTTTATTCAAAGTTAAAAGATGTCAGTTTAACCAATGTGTGATAGAAAATGCTAATTCAATAGGACTGTATTTGAATAATTGGAAATAATGGCTATCACCCAAATTAATAATAAATCGTCAAGAACCAACTTATATCACAGCCAGTTGGCTGAATAGATTGTCAACTTAGCTAATGATACTGCTCCATTATGGTACCAATTTAGCCAGGAAAATAAAAACACCAGTAATTTTCAACTCATTCTCTCTGACATCAGAGCTTGGGATCTGAACCGAAATAGGAAGACATCATATATGAGCCTTTTAAAAACAAATATGATCTCAGTTTATCTTTATGCCACGAGATGATGCAGGCATTATGATGATCTTTATTTATATACCATTTAACCCAAATTCAGGGTAGTAAAATCAATTTCTAAATCAGTTCATATAATCTCATCAATATAAAATTGCATATTTAAAAATACCTAAGCATGTAAAAAGAAAACATTGCCCATGAAAGAATCATTCCTGAGAGAAAAAAAAAACAACAATCCAGAACATGAATAAAACCAAAGTCATCCGAGAATGATTGGAGTTTTTTCCTCTTTATAATATTTGCTTTTCTTTCTTTATTTATTTGGCTGCACTGGATCTTAGTTGTGGCATGTGAGATTTTTAGTTCTGGCATGCGGCATCTAGTTTCCTGACTAGGGAGCGAACCCTGGCCCCCTGCATTGGCAGCGTGGAGTCTTCCTGGGCCACCAGGGAAGTCCCCATTTTTTTCTTTTTAGTGACTAACTGGGCACCTCCCTGCCACATTTAGTCATCCCTCTGAAGCCCAGAGGGGGAATACATTGAACCCCTTAGGCAAGATGCTGAGATGAACTCAGAACCTCACTTTAGCCTGGTGTGTCCCTGGGAAGCCTACAGAATCCTATGGATTGTACCTCAGACTTAAACCCTTGTCCCACTTGTCCTGACTCACTGAGATGCTATAGTAGCAAACCCCCATCCCGAGTCTCACCGCTATGGGCAGCACAACTCCTGTGCCCCTCTTCATATTGTGTCTCCCCGTAAAGCTCACTTGGCCCCATTCTCTCCAGGGAAGTCCCAAAGATATTCTTGATTGCTCGGCTAGTTCATGGTCTCCAGCCCTGAGCTGACTCTCAAGGCCACTCAACTTTCCTAGAATATGTATCCAGACATCTTCCTTGCCAAGTCCCTTTCCCAATCTACCAGTCACTTCCCACACTCCCTGCTCTCAAAAGCTCCTGCCTCTCAATTCTTAGAAGAAGTAGATTGTCAGGTAGGATGATCTTACTCATTGTCCTTATCTGTTGTCACACTCTGGAAGTTATCTCCTAGTTCGTTTCAGTGGACCAGGTTCCTCCTCAACATCCCATCTTCTCACTCATTCATTCTTCCCGTTCTCATTCTCATACTTTCCATCCAAACAGTCTTCTGAAATTGCTCCTAGAAGATCATGGATGACCTTCTAACGGCCAAGGCACTATGTCCTTCCTTTCTCTCTTCTCACTTATCTTGCTCCTGCTTTATTTTGATTCCTTTCTTTCTCCCCTCCAGATACTTCTTTAGAGAAGTTGAGGGCTCAGATTCTGAGATCAGACTTCCTGGGTTCCAATCCAAGCTCTACTGTTTTCTCCTCTGGTGACTTTGGGCAAGCTATTCATTGTTTTAATGCCACTGTCATCCCCTCCTGGAAACAGTTGATAATAAGTGGTATCACAGGTCATAATGTTGATGTGAATATTGAATTCTTGGCTTGGATGGTTCTTGCCAGTATTTCTTTATCAAACACTTAGTGATTGCCTATTAAGCACCAGCTACTGGGAATACTGATCTAGACAACAGCCTCCATAAATCAAAAGAACTTACTATCATTAATTTGTTTTAAAAACCCAATTAATAAAAAAATCGTTACTGTTTCTCTCCATCAAACAGTCACCATGCCTCCTTTATAAATCTTCAAAGTCACTCCTTTTTGTGCTTTTGCACAAATACTGGGACTCCTCTTGTTTTCAAAGGTATATTTGATCTCTTTTTGAAAAATACATTGACCTCTTTTCAAATGCATATTAAATTTTATTTCAAAGTCAGCTTTCTGGATGAATAAAAGACTCTTTCTCCCCTGAAGATCACAAAGACAGTTTGGAATGACTCAAGGAATGGGAGACGTTTGGGGCAAATTCAGGTGGAAAAGAAAGTCTGCAGTTTTGACGCTTTGGGATGTAGATTATGATGGACTCGGCCTGTGAGTGGTGGGCATGTCTCTCCTTCTTTCTTCACAGTTCAGTCTTTATGAATCAAAAGTATGGATTTTTAAAACGTGCACTTTGGGCATCTATTCTCCTGCAAGAATGTAATGTAAATACAGTCATTATATTATTCAATGTCCCTTCGTGTGAGACAGCCTTGGTATCCTGTCTGTTGTAGCATTTCTTTTTCACCTTGGTTTTCCAATTTTCCCAAGCAATGCCCCCACATGTCACCCACTTTTTTCTTTTTCCACCTGTATTTATCAAGGAGAGAGTTGGGATCAGATGGGAGAAACACCATAATCAAAGACATTTATGGTTCTGGCCAAGTTTGAATCAAGTCTACTCCAAGCCAAATACTGTGCTTGTGTCTGACTCTGCCCAAGGGGCCAAGGGCAGTGGGCAACTCTAATGTCTGCTTGCAAACCACACTTTCACTGCAGCACTTGAAGGTTACAGGACACACAGCCCATTTCAGCAAAGATCAGGGGAAAGAAACTCCCAGTACAGATGGTTCAAGCTTGTAGGTTCCCACTCTGTTGGCATGAGTGGGAGTCTAGTGGATCAGTGACAAAAGTGGTCCCTGCCTCCCTTCTGTCCCCTGTCCTCCAGCTATGTCTGCTGTAGGCAGCACTGGGGGAACCTGGAAACAGAACCCCCAGAATACACAGCGATCTTTCAATCCAGTGACCACAATTAGACTTTTCATGGTTATAGTCTAGATAAACTTGACTTTCTCTCTTTTTTAATATTCTATTATATTCTCCAATATTTTGTTAATTCTCTATGAGATTCTCTTGTATTTGCCCCATCTGCTTAATAGTCCAGGCCCTCAACCTATAGACTTTCACAAAGGTATTGATCTACACACTCAAATTTACCAATTTCATTCACAAAGGTCAATTATAGCCTGGAAGGAGAACTATTTCTCAGGACTTTGAAAACAAACAGGGGAACTTCTAACATGGATTTCACTGAGGTCTGACATAGTATGCTTGAATTTGTGCCAGTGGAATTTACTAGATGAAAAATAATCAGATTTCTTTGAAGTAAAACACCTTTTATCTCTCGGGTTTAATTGAAAGCTTAATAGAAAAGAATGTGCCAAATGTAGGGCTGGTAAGCCTCATTACATTGAAAACTGTAAAATTATTGACTGTGTTAAATAATTCACCTTCATTACAAGGAGAAGGGAGAACATCAGAAAAAAGCTATACTATCTTTTCACCTTGAAATGCATTTATTTGATTGCTTTTTCCAGGTAAACTTTTGTATTAAAGCACTTCTCGATCATTTCTCCAAATCATTCCTGACAAGTCTTCTCTTTCTTTTCATTATTCTGGTGTGAACTGATAAGGAAAAGGCAATGGAAGCATCTCCAGTCTTCTTAAACAGTGATTAGGTCTCCTAGGAGCCCCAGATCTTCCTTCCACCGCAAATGGTTGACCATCCTAGAAGACTTTCTCAAACAGCATCTTCACTATGTAACCTTTCCTGTCTCCTTGTGGACATACACACACAGTCAGAAATACTGTCTCTTATATTTCTGTGCCTATTGATTTTTTGACACACCAAGATTTACAAACGCCAATGCAGGAGACTAAGAGACAGGGGTTTGATCCCTGGGTCGGGAAGATCCCCTGGAGGAGGGCATGGCAACCCTCTCCAGTATTCTTGCCTGGAGAATCCCAAGGACAGAGGAGCCTGGTGGGCTACGGTCCATAGGGTCACAAAGAGTTGGATATGACTGAAGCGACTTAGCACACACCACAATAGCTAGGACATGGAAGCAACCTAGATGTCCATCAACAGATAAATGGATAAGGAAGTTGTGGAACATAGACACAATGGTTTATTAGTCAACTATAAAAAGAAATGCATTTGAGTCAGTTCTACTGAGGTGGATGAACCTAGAGCCTATTATACAGAGTGAAGTTAGAAAGAGAAAGACACATATCATATATTAACACATATATATGGAATCTAGAAAGATGGTACTAATGATCCTATTTGCAGGGTGGCAAAGGAGACACAGACATAAAGAATGGACTTGTCGACACAGAGACAGAAGGAGAGGGTGGGATGATTTGAGAGAAGAGCATAGAAACATATATATTACCACATGGAAAACAGATAGCCAGTGGGAGTTTGATGTATGACATAGGGAACACAAAGCCAGTGCTCTGTGACAACCTGGAGGGGTTTCTTTAAAAAAGAAACTGGCTTTTGAAAGAATAAAAATATGGAGGTCAGAGACTGAAAACTGGCAATTTTCAGATAAACTTTAGGTGCTCTTTTAAATTTGATCTTAATTACTACCCCCCCCCCCGCTTTTTTTTAAGAGTGGGATTTCAGGTAAACAGTGTATTTCAGTCCTTTCTGCTTCTATTAGATTTGCCTACTTCTGACCTGAATTGATAGGTGGCAGCAGTCAATTGGGCAGGGAGGTGGGAGGGGGATTCAAGAGGGAGGGGACATATGTACACCTGTGGCCGATTCAAGTTGATGTATGACAAAAACCATCACAATATTGTTAATGAATTATCCTCTAATTTAAAAGTTTTAAAAAGGAAGAAAAGTTCAACCTGAAGAAATTAAGATTTTTAAATAGAAAATAATAAGCTGAAAATATAATGACCGGACTTCCCTGATGGTCCAGTGGTTGAGGCTCCGGGCTTCTAATGCACGGGGGTAGGTTCCATCCCCGGTGGAGGATTAAGGACCCACATGCCACACTGCATGGCCAAAAAATAAAGAAACAACCAAAAAATAATAAAAGAAGGTGTAATCACCAAGCAATTTATTCCACTGCATTCTATAGCAGAAAGGATTTAACTCTCTGAACTATATCCCTGCCTGTTTACTTTGACTCATGATGTAACTTTTTAAAAAATTAGGAATTACACAAGAAACACAAGAGTTTCCACTGTGGGAAAAAAAAGATTCTAAGACCATGATTTACAAACCTGTTTGTGATAGTGAAGATTATTCAGCCATCCTTAATTCCTGTTAACGTGATGAAAATGCGGTGACATAACCATCAAAGAAGATCTCTATGTATAATTAAGTTCAGATACGTGTTGCAATGACATCTGTTTAGAGAAGCAGACAGGCCTATTTTCAAATTCTTTTTCTTTAAGCCAGCTTCATTTAGGTACAGGCTCTTTAAAAGCAGCACACTATTTGCAATATTAAAATTAAATATGCCATATAAGTAATTTTATACAAAGCTTTCCAGAAAACCCTTCACACCCCATCTGATTGTAACCATGAATGCAAAATAGCATTTTACAATTTTATTGGCTGAATCAGAAAGACAGATTTAAGCACATGCATAATTCTTTTACATGGTACATATTGTAGCTCTGATTTCTCACACTGGATTTACTTAATTTTCTAATACAAAGTGTGCTTTCTGATAGAAATTGAATTTCCCCATATAACTAAGTCTAGCCATATAAATATTTTTAAAAGTTGAGTACAAACTATGTTGGAACCATTATATATCAACTTCACGTGATGGAAGGGGAACTTTAATGATAGCACAGTTTCTAAAAGCACCTTTAGGGTACTCCCCTGGCGATCCAGTGGTTAAGACTTCACCTTCTGATGCAGGGAGTGTGGATTCGATTCCTGGTCGGGGAGGTAAAACCCCACAGGATTAGGAGCCAAAAAAACAAAACATACAACGGAAACAATATTGTAACAAATTCAACAAAGACTTTTAAACTGATTTACACCAAAAATCTTTTAAAAAGAAACTGGATTTTGAAAGAGTAAAATATGGAGGTCAGAGACAATTTTCAGATAAACTTTAGGTACTCTCTTAAATTTGATCTTACTTCCCTCTTTTTTTTTTTTTTTTTTTTTAAGTGGGATATTAGGTAAACAATGTATTTTAGTCCTCTCTGCCTCTATTAGATTTGCTTACTCCTGGCCTAAATTTCTAGGTGGCAAAAATCAGCTGGCTCTGAGAACAAGGCCCTCAAGTTCACCCCAGTCCAAATGGTTTCCTATGCCTACCACCTCTGGCTTCTCTCACTCAGGAATAGGCATCCACAGCCCCAGTAAGATTTTAGATTGTGCCAATCTGGGAGTTAGGTACACTTAGAACCAAACCCAATACAGAATTTGCCTGTAAGCAGATGCCTATATAAATCCTGGAGAAGGAAATGGCAACCCACTCCAGTGTTCTTGCCTGGAGAATCCCAGGGATGGCGGAGCCTAGTGGACTGCCGTCTATGGGGTTGCACAGAGTCGGACATGACTGACGTGACTTAGCAACATATAAGTCCTAGAGAGTATCAAAAAGAGAAATTAAGGAAACAATTCTATTTACCATCACATCCAAAGGAATCGAATACTGCATTACAGCAAATGTACACAACCCAAACCCCACATCCAGTTCTGTACTCACTTTCCCTCAAGCCTGTCCTGAAAATTATACCTGCTATGTGGCCTAAAGCCAGTTAGTGTCTTGATTTCACTCTGGGAACAGTATGTGTGTGTAACTAGCTCAGTTGTGTCCGACTCTTTGTGACCCCATGGACTGCAGCCTGCCGGGCTCCTCTGTCTGTGGGATTCTGCAGGCAAGAATACTGGGGTGGGTTGCCATTCCCTTCTCCAGGGGAATCCTCTCACCCAGGGATCGAACTTCGGGTCTCCTGCATTGCAGGCGAGTACTTTACTCTCTGAGCCACCAGGGGAGCCCTCTGGGGAACAGTAGATGCTATCAAAGCCTTTAGGTAGTCAGTGTCAGTCTAGGTGTGGAGCCTCTAGCTGGTGCGGTCCAGGGGGCTTTAGAGGACTCAGGGCAATTGGCCATTTTTTTGTCCAAGTGTCTAGGCTGTTGACTCACTGGCTAGAATTGAATCTCTTAGCTTTGTACCAACTCTCCTAATCCACTGTATCTCACATTAAACATTATACTCAAAACCAGCTGTGGCTCTTTTCCTTAAGGGCAGAGAATCCAGCCTACCCATCAAGTGTTTATTCCAAGTGTCAAAGCCTTTGTTCAGTTCACAAATCATGTCTTGTGTATATTTTTAACACCTGATGATCAGTTTATTTGCAAAGTTTTTTAAAAAAGAATAAGATACCTAGGAAGAAACCTAAGAAGGCAAAAGACCTATACTCTGAACACTATAAAACACCAATGAAAGAAATTGAAAACTAGTAAAAGTATATTTTAAAATAATACATGAGCATGGTTTGTGCTGCCAATTCTTTGGAAAACTAGTGGGAGAGACAAACTAAACAGATAAACAAGGATGTTAACAAACTAAGAACAAACCGTGAAAAGTTTAGAAAAAACATAAATATGGTCACTTGGGAGTGGTGGTGTGCTAGGTGGGAAGACTTCCCTGAGGAGGTGACATTTGAATGGAGACCTGAATGGCAAGAGGGAGGCACTAACTGAAGCCCAAGAAGAATGTTCCAAGCAGAAGAAAGAGCTTATTCAATTGTTTTTCAGTTTCCATCAGTACCACACATTCTTATGATCTTAACATGTCCTAGAGTTCCATTTTTCTTTAATATAAATGCCCTTCTCTCACTGACCAGGAAAGATGAAGGCAACAGTAACAGAAAAATTCAAAGGAACATGATATGTGAGCATGGGAAACATGCCACTTCAAGCTTCAGAAGACTTTGATTTACTGCCACTTTGAGTCAAAACCTTCTTTAAGCGTACATCTGTTGCTTTTCCAGGACTTCACAATTCATTGCTCTTGGTCCTCACTTTCTCTTAATGATCATCCTTTAAGCCATTCTGCAGAGCATAGAAAATACCTCCAGAAAACAAAGATAGATGTTGACCTTCAAAAACAAAAGTGTAGATGTTACCATCTGATTGTAAAATAAAGAGTTCATTTGGAAGAAGCATTCATCAAGTCCAAGTGAAATGATGGCTCTCTTGGAAGACAGATTTCTTTGAAATGCTGTAACACACCCAGGTCTCCCTTGGAAGGCAAATCACCATCCCACTATTATCTGTACTAGTTCTCTAGACGTTATTAATTTATTTTCGAGTGGAGCTGAAGTGCTTCATACTAGTAATTAATGCCAACAGTTCATTTTGCTTTTTCTCTTTTGGGCAGCAAATTCACATTTTACAATGATTCTTCAACTCTGTCTTCTGACTGTCATCTCCTTCACCTAGAACAAATAATTTCACAATTTGTATGGAAATACAAAAAACCTCGAATAGCCAAAGCAATCTTGAGAAAGAAGAATGGAACTGGAGGAATCAACCTGCCTGACTTCAGGCTCTATTTACAAAGCCACAGTCATCAAGACAGTATGGTACTGGCACAAAGACAGAAATATAGATCAATGGAACAAAATAGAAAGCCCAGAGATAAAGCCACGTACCTATGGACACCTTATCTTCAACAAAGGAGGCAAGAATATACAATGGAAAAAAGACAACCTCTTTAACAAGTGGTCTGGGGAAAACTGGTCAACCACTTGTAAAAGAATGAAACTAGAACACTTTCTAACACCATACACAAAAATAAACTCAAAATGGATTAAAGATCTAAATGTAAGACCAGAAACTATAAAACTCCTAGAGGAGAACATAGGCAAAACACTCTCTGACATAAATCACAGCAGGATCCTCTATGACCCACCTCCCAGAATATTAGAAATAAAAGCAAAAATAAACAAATGGGACCTAATGAAACTTAAAAGCTTTTGCACAACAAAGGAAACTATAAGCAAGGTGAAAAGACAGCCCTCAGATTGGGAGAAAATAATAGCAAATGAAGCAACAGACAAAGGATTAATCTCAAAAATATACAAGCAACTCCTGCAGCTCAATTCCAGAAAAATAAATGACCCAATCAAAAAATGGGCCAAAGAACTAAACAGACATTTCTCCAAAGAAGACATACAGATGGCTAACAAACACATGAAAAGATGCTCAACATCACTCATTATCAGAGAAATGCAAATCAAAACCACAATGAGGTACCATTACACGCCAGTCAGGATGGCTGCTATCCAAAAGTCTACAAGCAATAAATGCTGGAGAGGGTGTGGAGAAAAGGGAACCCTCTTACACTGTTGGTGGGAATGCAAACTAGTACAGCCACTATGGAAAACAGTGTGGAGATTTCTTAAAAAACTGGAAATAGAACTGCCATATGACCCAGCAATCCCACTTCTGGGCATACACACCTGAGGAAACCAGATCTGAAAGAGACACGTGCACCCCAATGTTCATCGCAGCACTGTTTATAATAGCCAGGACATGGAAGCAACCTAGATGCCCATCAGCAGACGAATGGATAAGGAAGCTGTGGTACATATACACCATGGAATATTACTCAGCCATTAAAAAGAATTCATTTGAATCAGTTCTAATGAGATGGATGAAACTGGAGCCCATTATACAGAGTGAAGTAAGCCAGAAAGATAAAGACCAATACAGTATACTAACACATATATATGGAATTTAGAAAGATGGTAAACGATAACCCTATATGCAAAACAGAAAAAGAGACACAGATGTACAGAACAGACTTGTGGACTCTGTGGGAGAAGGCGAGGGTGGGATGTTTCTGAGAGAACAGCATTGAAACATGTATACTATAGGGTGAAACAGATCACCAGCCCAGGTTGGATGCATGAGACAAGTGCTCAGGGCTGGTGCACTGGGAAGACCCAGAGGGATGGGATGGAGAGGGAGGTGGGAGGGGGGATCGGGATGGGGAATACATGTAAATCCATGGCTGATTCATGTCAATGTATGGACAAAAACCACTACAATATTGTAAAGTAATTAGCCTCCAACTAATAAAAAAAAACACCTTTCTGTGTTCTCTTGTAACTAGGTGTCCATCGTGGACCCAGTTTGAAACAAAGGTCTACATACTTGAAATTTTTAGATAAAGACCAAAGTACAACATAAGCAAAGGACTTTGTGAAGAAGATGTCTGTTGGCACCATCCACTTATTTCTCTCCACTGGAATATAGAGATGTTACAAGGGATGAACAAAGAGTACAGCAGTCATATTTGTGACCACAGTGGGCAAGGAGTCACCTGGCTGAATTGGCGGGAAAATAGAAATGAAGAGTATGGATCTGGACTCTTGCTACGGTAAACATGACCAACGCTACGCCATTCATCCTATTTATCTCTGCCCATATTTCACGGGCTTCCCTTAATACACAGAAACCCAAGTTCTTTTATATGTTTATACACTGTTATATGGATTTGAGTTACCCAACGAGCTGGAAAACATAATCTTACCATAAAAGTGGAAGTGTGTTGTGTTGTTCAGTAGTGTCCTGATTCTTTGACAAACCTCATTGGACTGCAGTCCTGCCAGGATCTTCTGTCCAATGGATTCTTCCAGGCAAGAGGACTGGAATGGCGTTAACTATTTCCTTCTCCAGGGGATCTTCCTGCCCCCAGTGGATCGAACCAATGTCTCCTCCATTGCATAGTAAGATTCTTTACCCTGTGCGCACACCAGGGAAAAGCCATTTTTTTAATAACCCTCTCCTCTCATTAAGCCCCATAACTTAATTCCTCATATGTTTTCTCAAATACTATAAACTCTCCCCAAAGCATTGCCTTTCCCCTTAGTATCCTTCTCCATGGCTACTAGCAAGACTCCACTTCCCAATTCTATCAACACAAAGCGCATAGGAGGTACAGTGGAAAAATGAGATGAACATGTAGGATCTGATAAGTGAAATTGAAGTTTCTTACCTGTGATCTCCCTTTGCAGTTTATTGCCCAGGCGATTGTCGTGATTTTATTAACTTTATTTCTTGGTGTGTTCTGTGTCCGTGAAGTCCATCAGCGGGTTTTGTTGTACCTAGATGTCAAGGAATAATTAAAAATATTTCCCGTCCCACTAAGCATTTTGCTATTGTCCCTCTAATCCTGCAGGCACTGGGAGAAGAAAGAGAAGTGAGAGAACAGCATTTTTTTTTTTCATGTGGATTTAGCTCAGCGCTAGAATAATGAGCTTACATGTTGGGGGGATACCACATGGCAGGAAGTACCTGTGAGTTCAAGCCCCCCCAATGTCATGGGAACTATTTTGTTCTCTTTCTACCTCAGAGGCATCCTAGTGGTAGAATTAAGATTCTTAACACGGGAGCTATTTAATAGTGTACAACACATTCATGATCACTACACAGCAATTGTAACTGGCCTGTGGCAGGTGACTTCATAAACAGGGTCCTATGCTTAAGAAATTAATGAAAAATTACCGCGTGGATCCTTCCCTGTCTGGTGGTCACAGTGGTTAAGGAATCCACGATGTTTGGTCCTGCCAATGCTCAGAATGACATGGGTTTTTGATTTTGATCCTTGGTCTGGGAAGATTCCACACAGAATGTGAGGAGCCAGCAGCTAAGCCCGTGGGCGAACACAACTGTTGAAGACCCATACACGTTAAGTGACAATGTTCCACAACGAAGAGAAGCCCAAACTCGTCAATGAGGAATTCAGTCGCTTGCACCACTAATGAAAAGTAGCCCCCAACTGTCCACAAACCAGAGGAAATAGTTCCTACACGCAGTAGTAAAGTAACCGTAGATCCATGCACAGACACAAATAAATTGAAATAAATTAATTAATTTTAAAAAATACCAAAAAGAAAACACCCATGTGAACTTGGCTTTATCTGAAGGCTCCCTTGCAATAACAAGAGTTTTGGAAAACTGCAAATTAAATTGAGTCATGGGCCAAATTTGTTATCTCACTATTCGTAATAATAATGCTCCAGTAGTTGGTCCGCGTATCTATCCCTCGTCAACCTGCTTATGGAGGGGGGGGGTTGCGGAGGTGGGTGACTGAAAGAAGGAACGTTGTACAGAGGTATATTCGGTTCTTTTCGGCAGGCCCCCAAATTCTTTTTATTTAGCAACTCACCCCAACCCAACACCTGAGCTATGTGAACAATAAGTCTCCTGATGACAAAAAATGTATGTGGATTAATAAATAGTATGGAGCATTTTTGTAATTCAGGAGATTCTTTGCTCTTCTCAATCCTAATTACAATTAAATTTTTTGTATTCACGGCAAAAAGGGAATTTTTATTTTCAGAAGAGCGTAATCCATGGTTTTAGTATCAATTCAAACAATGTTTGAAAAGTGATGCTTGACTTTTTTTTTTTCAGTTTAGGTTTGCAACAGCATAGTCAATTGTGTAGATTTGTGAAGTATGCCTGTTTTTTGTCTCCTTCTTTAGATTATCACCCAGTGTAAAATTGAATCCCTAGAAAAAGCAATAAAATATGGCACCTCAACGACTACATTCACCTATTTCAAAAAGATTGTCCTTGCAAAACATTTTTTACCCTGAAAAATATCACTATTTCTCACTGATGGTAAGGAAGGTCAGGATGATGGTGAAACTCAAAAAATACCCTAGGACCAAAACCACAGAAGATTTTTTGTGGCATCTTTTATAACATTATTTACACTGAAAATATAAGACAAAAGCATTAACGTGCACAGAATAAATCGAGTTAATAAAATGCCTCCTGAATCATTATTTGATCATTTTTTAACATTGCAACTGCTTAGCCAGATACAATGGTAGTTTTTATTCGCCATGAAATACTGTACCCATGTCATGCAATTCACCCATTTAAGTGTAAAATTCATTCATTTTTGAAGATATTCATGGGATTTCACACCATATCTTCATTAAGCCAAAAAGAGAGCCATTCCTATTATGTATGGGCTCAGGAAACCAAACAGGAACTCTGTATCAACCTAGAGGGATAGAATGGAGCGGGAGATGGAGGGAGGTTCAAAAGGGAGGGATATATGTATACCTAGAGCTGATTTATGCTGAGGTTTGACTGACAACAACAAAATTCTGTAAAGCAATTATCCTTCAATAAAAAAATAAATTAATTAAAAAAAAGTCAACCCTGATCACCCTCAACTCCACAGCTTCTAGGTGATCTTTAAGCTACATTTTGACTATAGATTTTCCTATTCTAGACATCTTACAAAAGGAAATCATACAATATGTGAATATCTATGAATAGCTTATTTCACTTGACATAAATTTTTTTTTATTCATGATGTAACACATACTTCATCCCTTTTTGGGAATATTTTTCCTTGTATTTTTTTC
>JAJLRB010004888.1:0-17457 GCA_020976825.1 Odocoileus hemionus | reverse complement strand
TACATCTTTCTAAATTCCATATATATGCCATAAAAAATGTTAGTTTATATTTTTCATTAATCTATAATCAACAAAAAGTTGAAATAAGTATAAATGGGGTTAAAGGTAAAAAGCACCTTGAAGATAAAAATATTGAAGTAATTCATGAAGTAATCCTGTACAGAGGATTGTTTAAACTAATATTATTTATACTAGTCCAAGCATAATGAATATGTAGCTATTAAAGAGTGGCAGTAGGTCAAAAGCATTAAAAGGATAGAATGTTTGTTAGCAAAAATTATAATGAACACAAAGAAAAAAAAATAGATATAGAATCCTTATGAAATAAAAAACTAATAAGAAATATGTATAATAGAAATGCTTAGAAAAGCATGAAGTTATTTAATAGAACCATATTAGTAACTGATAGACTTTTGATCCAGGTCTTTTGGAATATGATAGATCAACTATACACAAACAAAAAAAGAGTCTTCCCTGTTGGCTCAGGGTAAAGAATCTGCCTGTACAATGCATTATTAGTTGGAGGCTAATTACTTTACAATCATTGCAGTAGTTTTTTAGTCATACATTGAAATGAATTAGCCATGGATTTACATGTATTCCCCATCCCAGTCCCCCCTCCCACCTCCCTCTCCACCCGATCCCTCTGGGTCTTCCCAGTGCACCAGGCCCGAGCACTTGTCTCATGCACCCAACCTGGCTGGTGATCTGTTTCACCCTAGATAATATACATGTTTCAATGCTGTTCTCTCTGAAACATCCCACCCTCGCCTTCTCCCAGAGTCCACAAGTCTGTTCTATACATCTGAGTCTCTTTTTCTTTTTTGCATATAGGGTTATCGTTACCATCTTTCTAAAGTCCATATATATGTGTTAGTATACTGTAATGGTCTTTATCTTTCTGGCTTACTTCGCTCTGTATAATGGGCTCCAGTTTCATCCATCTCATTAGAACTGATTCAAATGAATTCTTTTTAATGGCTGAGTAATATTCCATGGTGTATATGTACCACAGCTTCCTCATCCATTCGTCTGCTGATGGGCATCTGGGTTGCTTCCATGTCCTGGCTATTATAAACAGTGCTGCGATGAACATTGGGGTGCACGTGTCTCTTTCAGATCTGGTTTCCTTGGAGTGTGTATGCCCAGAAGTGGGATTGCTGGGTCATATGGCAGTTCTATTTCCAGCTTTTTAAGAAATCTCCACACTGTTTTCCATAGTGGCTGTACTAATTTGCATTCCCACCAACAGTGTAAGAGGGTTCCCTTTTCTCCACACCCTCTCCAGCATTTATTGCTTGTAGACTTTTGGATAGCAGCCATCCTGACTGGCGTGTATAATGGTACCTCATTGTGGTTTTGATTTGCATTTCTCTGATAATGAGTGATGTTGAGCATCTTTTCATGTGTTTGTTAGCCATCTGTATGTCTTCCTTGGAGAAATGTCTGTTGAGTTCTTTGGCCCATTTTTTGATTGGGTCATTTATTTTTCTGGAGTTGAGCTGGAGGAGTTGCTTGTATATTTTTGAGATTAATCCTTTGTCTGTTGCTTCGTTTGCTATTATTTTCTCCCAATCTGAGGGCTGTCTTTTCACCTTGCTTATAGTTTCCTTTGTTGTGCAAAAGCTTTTAAGTTTCATTAGGTCCCATTTGTTTATTTTTGCTTTTATTTCTGAAATTCTGGGATGTGGGTCATAGAGGATCCTGCTGTGATTTATGTCGGAGAGTGTTTTGCCTATGTTTCTCCTCTAGGAGTTTGATAGTTTCTGGTCTTACATTTAGATCTTTAATCCATTTTGAGTTTATTTTTGTGTATGGTGTTAGAAAGTGTTCTAGTTTCATTCTTTTACAGGTGGTTGACCATTTTTCCCAGCACCACTTGTTAAAGAGGTTATCTTTTTTCCATTGTATATCCTTGCCTCCTTTGTCGAAGATAAGGTGACCATAGGTTCGTGGACTTATCTCTGGGCTTTCTATTCTGTTCCATTGATCTATATTTCTGTCTTTGTGCCAGTACCATACTGTCTTGATGACTGTGGCTTTGTAGATGTATTATGTGGCTGAATGTGAGAGTCTGAAGTCAGGCAGATTGATTCCTCCAGTTCCATTCTTCTTTCTCAGGATTACTTTGGCTATTCTGGAGTTTTTTGTATTTCCATACAAATTGTGAAATTATTTGTTCTAGTTCTGTGAAAAATACTGTTGGTAGTTTGATAGGGATTGCATTGAATCTATAGATTACTTTGGGTAGTATAGCCATTTTGACAATATTGATTCTTCCAATCCATGAACACGGTATATTTCTCCATCTGCTTGTGTCCTCTTTGATTTCTTTCATCAGTTTTTATAGTTTTCTATGTATAGGTCTTTTTGTTTCTTTTAGGTAGATATACTCCTAAGTATTTTATTCTTTTTGTTGCAATGGTGAATGGTATTGTTTCCTTAATTTCTCTTTCTGTTTTCCCCTCATTGTTAGTGTATAGGAATGCAAGAGATTTTCTGTGTGTTAATTTTATATCCTGCAACTTTTACTGTATTCGTTGATTAGCTCTAGTAATTTTCTGGTAGAGTCTTTAGGGTGTTTTCTATGTAGAGGATCATGTCATCTGCAAACAGCGAGAGTTTCACTTCTTCTTTTCCTATCTGGATTCCTTTTACTTCTTTTTCTGCCCTGATTGCTGTGGCCAAAACTTCCAAAACTATGTTGAATAGTAGTGGTGAGAGTGGGCACCCTTGTCTTGTTCCTGATTTCAGGGGAAATGCTTTCAATTTTTCACCATTGAGGGTGATGCTTGCTGTGGGTTTGTCATATATAGCTTTTATTATGTTGAGGTATGTTCCTTCTATTCCTGCTTTCTGGAGAGTTTTAATCATAAATGGATGTTGAATTTTGTCAAAGGCTTTTTCTGCATCTATTGAGATAATCATATGGTTTTTATCTTTCAATTTGTTAATGTGGTGTATTACATTGATTGATTTGCGGATATTAAAGAATCCTTGCATTCCTGGGATAAAGCCCACTTGGTCATGATGAATGATTTTTTTAATATGTTGTTGGATTCTGTTTGCTAGAATTTTGTTAAGGATTTTTGCATCTATGTTCATCAGTGATATTGGCCTGTAGTTTTCTTTTTTTGTGGCATCTTTGTCTGGTTTTGGAATTAGGGTGATGGTGGCCTCATAGAATGAGTTTGGAAGTTGACCTTCTTCTGCAATTTTCTGGAAGAGTTTGAGTAAGATAGGTGTTAGCTCTTCTCTAAATTTTTGGTAGAATTCAGCTGTGAAGCCATCTGGTCCTGGGCTTTTGTTTGCTGGAAGATTTCTGATTACAGTTTCGATTTCCTTGCTTGTGATCATTTTGTTAAGATCTTCTCTTTCTTCCTGGTTCAGTTTTGGAAAGTTATACTTCTCTAAGAACTTGTCCATTTCTTCCAAGTTGTCCATTTTATTGGCATAGAGCTGCTGGTAGTAGTCTCTTATGATCCTTTGTATTTCAGTGTTGTCTGTTGTGATCTCTCCATTTTCATTTCTAATTTTGTTAATTTGGTTCTTCTCCCTTTGTTTCTTAATGAGTCTTGCTAATGGTTTGTCAATTTTGTTTATTTTTTTTCAAAAAACCAGCTTTTAGCTTTGTTAATTTTTGCTATGGTCTCTTTAGTTTCTTTTGCATTTATTTCTGCCCTAATTTTTAAAGATTTCTTTCCTTCTACTAACCCTGGGGTTCTTCATTTCTTCTTCCTCTAGTTGCTTTAGGTGTAGAGTTAGGTTATTTATTGACTTTTTTCTTGTTTTTCTTGAGGTAGGCCTGTAATGCTATGAATCTTCCCCTTAGCACTGCTTTTACAGTGTCCCATAGGTTTTGGGTTGTTGTGTTTTCATTTTCATTCATTTCTATGCATATTTTGATTTCTTTTTTTGATTTCTTCTATGATTTGTTGGTTATTCAGAAGCGTGTTGTTTAGCCTCCATATGTTTGAATTTTTAATAATTTTTTTCCTGTAATTGAGATCTAATCTTACTGCACTGTGGTCAGAAAAGATGACTGGAATGATTTCAATCTTTTTGAATTTACCAAGACTAGATTTATGGCCCAGGATGTGATCTATTCTGGAGAAGGTTCCGTGTGCACTTGAGAAAAAGGTGAAGTTGATTGTTTTGGGGTGAAACGTCCTATAGATGTCAATTAGGTCTAGCTGGTCCATTGTGTCCGTTAAAGTTTGTGTTTCCTTGTTCATTTTCTGTTTAGTTGATCTATCCATAGTTGTGAGTGGGGTATTAAAGTCTCCTACTATTATTGTGTTACTATTAATTTCCTCTTTCATACTCGTTAGCGTTTGCCTTACATATTGCGGTGCTCCTATGTTGGGTGCATATATATTTATAATTGTTATATCTTCTTCTTGGATTGATCCTTTGATCATTATGTAGTGTCCATCTTTGTCTCTTTTCACAGACTTAATTTGAAAGTCTATTTTATCTGATATGAGTATTGCGACTCCTGCTTTCTTTTGGTCTCCGTTTTTGCGTGGAATATTTTTTTCCAGCCCTTCACTTTTAGTCTGTATGTGTCCCTTGCTTTGAGGTGGGTCTCTTGTAGACAGCATATATAGGGGTCTTGCTTTTGTATCCATTCAGCCAGCCTTTGTCTTTTGGTTGGGGCATTCAACCCATTTACATTTAAGGTAATTATTGATAGGTATGGTCCTGTTGCCATTTATTTTGTTGTTTGGGGTTCACTTTTATACCACCTTTCTGCGTTTCCTGTCTAGAGAAGATCCTTTAGTATTTGTTGAAGAGCTGGTTTGGTGGTGGTGAATTCTCTCAGCTTTTGCTTGTCTGTAAAGCTTTTGAGTTCTCCTTCATATCTGAATGAGATCCTTGCTGGGTAGAGTAATCTAGGTTGTAGGTTATTCTCTTTCATTACTTTAAGTATGTCCTGCCATTCCCTTCTGGCCTGAAGGGTTTCTATTGATAGATCAGCTGTTATCCTTATGGGAATCCCTTTGTGTGTTATTTGTTGTTTCTCCCCCTTGCTGCTTTTAATATTTGTTCTTTGTGTTTGATCTTTGTTAATTTGATTAATATGTGTCTTGGGGTGTTTCGCCTTGGGTTTATCCTGTTTGGGACTCTCTGGGTTTCTTGGACTTGGTTGGCTATTTCCTTCCCCATTTTAGGGAAGTTTTCAGCTATTATATCTCCTCGAGTATCTTCTCATGGCCTTTCTTTTTGTCTTCTTCTTCTGGGACTCCTATGATTCGAATGTTGGGGCGTTTTCACATAGTCCCAGAGGTCCCTGAGGTTGTCCTCATTTTTTTTATTCTTTTTTCTTTTTTCCTCTCTGCTTCATTTATTTCTCCACCATTTTATCTTCTAACTCACTTATCCTATCTTCTGTCTCTGTTATTCTACTCATGGTTCCCTCCAGAGTGTTTTTGATCTCATTTATTTCATTATTAAATTTTTAATTGATTTTTTTTTTATTTCTTCTAGGTCCTTGTTAAACATTTCTTGCATCTTCTCAATCTTTGTCTCCAGGCTATTTATTTGTAACTCCATTTTGTTTTCAAGATTTTGGATCATTTTTATTATCATTATTCTAAATTCTTTTTTTCAGGTAGATTCCCTATTTCCTCCTCTTTTGTTTGACTTGGTGGGCTTTTTTCATGTTCCTTTAGCTGTTGGGTATTTCTCTGCCTTTTCATCATGTTTAGATTGCTGTGTCTGGAGTGGGCTTTCTGTATTCTTGTGGTTGAGGTTCCTTTTTATTGTGGAGGTTTCACCCAGTGGGTGGGGTTGGACGATTGGTTTGTCAAGGTTTCCTGGTTAGGGAAGCTTGTGTCAGCGTTCTGGTGCGTGGAATTGGATTTCTTCTCTCTGGAGTGCAATGGAGTGTCCAGTAATGAGCTTTGCGATGGGTCTCTGTGTTAGGTGTGACTTTGGAGAGCCTGTATGTTGACACTCAGGTCTATGTTCCTGCGTTGCTAAAGAATTTGCGTGGTATGTCTTGTACTGGAGCTTATTGGCTCTTGGGTGGTGGTTTGGTTTTGGTGTAGGTATGGAAGCTTTTGGATGGTCTCTTATTCCTTAATGTTCCGTGTGGTCAGGAGTTTTCTGGTTTTCTCAGGATTTGGGCTCAAGTCTCCTGCCTCTGGATTTCAGTTTTATTCTTCTAATAGTCTCAAGGCTTCTCCAACTATACAGTACTGATAATAAAACTTCTAGGTTAATGGTGAAAAGATTCTCCACCGTGAGAGAGACAACCAGAGAGGTTCACAGAGTTACATGAAGAATAGGAGAGGGAGGAAGGAGATAGAGGTGAGCAGGAGGAGAAAAAGGGGACTCAAGAGGAGAGAGACAGATCTACGCAGTTATCTGTTCCCAAAGTGTTCTCTGTAGCCCAGACACCCACAAAGATTCACAGAGTTGGATTGGGAAGAGAAGGGGAATGGAGGAAGTAGAGGTGTTCTGAGGGAGAATAACAAAGATTGAAAATCTAGTGTAGAGGTTAGACTCTTTGAAATACAATATTTAAAAAACAAAAACACACAAAAAAATTTAGAACTGTATATGAAGTTCAGTTTAAAAAATAGGGTTTCTCTCTCTCTCTCTCTCTTTTTTTTTTTTTTTTGGCAAGGTTATAGTGAAATGAAAATGAAAGTTAAGGAATAATAGAGGAGTATTAGAGGACTCTAAAAGGAAATAGGAGAGAAAAACAAGAAAAAGAAAAAAAAAAAAAAAAGAAAAAAAATTTTTTTTTTTCCCCAATTAAAAAAATCGTAAAAATATATGAAAAATGAAAGTTGAGGAGTAAATGGGGGAGTAAATAGGGAATTATAAAAGAAAATAAAAGAGAAAAAATAAAAAATTTAAAAAAAGGAAAGAAAAAAAAAAATTTTTTTTAAATTAAAAAAAAAAATGTACTTATATATCTAGGAATTTCGCTGAGGTTGTTGCGGTCAGCGTAGGTTCAGTTCAATTTCAGATAGCTCCTCTTTCCAGCTTACACTTCTCGATATCTGTAGGCCCCTTCCCGTGTAGTCGGTGTTACCTTCAGGGATTTTAATCTGTTGCACTCACTGCAACTAGAAAAAAGCCCGCACAGCAGTGAAGACCCAGTGCAGATATAAATAAATACACAACATAAAAAGGGCATAAATGACATGAATACCACAATTGACAAACTTGAAATACATTTGGTATACTACAGATAGAGAACACACATTTCTACATTTTTTGGATATGCTCACAAATTATTTATAAACACTGGCCCTTTACTTGATTATAAACAAAAGCCTTAAATTCTTCAACTATAAACATTTTTGGACCACAGTGCAGTAAAAAGATAAATCAATGAAATAAAAATCATCCCCCGAAAAACCCTACTTTGAAAATTTTAAAAAGCTGCCTTTAAAATAGTTTTTTGCTCAAAGAAAAAGATCACAACTGAAATGAAAATTTATTTGTGATTGAAAGTGAAAGTGTGCTCACTCATGTCCAGCTTTTTGCCACCCCATGGACTGTAGCCTCCCAGTCCATGCGATTCTCCAGGCAAGAATACTGGAGTGGGTAGCTATTCCCTTCTCCAAGGGATCATCCCGATCCAGGGACTGAACTCAGATCTCCTGTATTGCAGGCAGAGCTGTACCTTTTGAGCCTCCAGAGATGTAAATTATTTATCTTAAAACCTTTAGAATGATGTTTTTAACATAGAATCAAAACATGTCACCCCCCTGTTTAAAACACCTCAGTCTATTTCCATAGCAACTTGAATAAAAATCCAGATTTCTTTCATGGCCTTCAAGTGCCTCCATAACCTGTTGCTGCCTACCTCTCCAACCTCACCACTTACATCTCTACCTTCTATCAGTCCCCTGCAGCTGCACTGCCTTTCCTTTCAAGCAGCAGAATGCCAAGGTAATTCTCATCTTAGCTTTTGCTTATTTATTTTTTCTGCCTGAAAATTGCTTCTTCATACCAGTGCTATCCAATAGAACTTTCTGTGATGATGGAAATATTCTGTATCTGTTCTGTCCAATATACTAGCCACTAGCCACGTGTGGTTCTTGAGCACTTGACTTGTGAATAGGGCAACCAAGGAACTGGATTCTAAGCTTAATTAAAATTTTTTAACTTATTAAAATTTATTTTAACTAATGAAATTTGGGTAGCTAGTGGTCATTTTGGACATTACAGTTCTAAACATTTGCCAAACTGTTTCTTATCATTCAAATTTCATTCATCAATATTTCAACATAAATATTACCTCAAAGAAACTTTCAGCAGGTGATCAAATAAATCTTCACGATTCAGTCTTCATAAGTTGTGTGTTTCTGGGAATTTATCCATTTTTTAAAGTTATCTAACTTGTTGATATAAAATTATTCCTAGTATTCTCTTATAAACATTTTTTTTTATTTCTGAGGCATCAGTTATAATGGCCCAGATTTCATTTCTAATTTTAGTCAAGACTTCAAATTTTTTTTTTCTCTTAAGTTAAATAAGAGTTTACCAATTTTGTTGATCTTTTAAAAAGATCAACTCTTAGTTTGGTTGATTTTTTTCTGTTTTTATATTTTCCATTCCATTTACCTCTGCTCTAATTTTTATTATTCCCTCCTCCTTGGTAACTTCGGCTTTAGTTCGTTTTTCTTTTTCTAGTTCTTTGAAGAGTAACTTTACTTTACTTGAGTAACTTTCAAGTTGTTGACTTGAGATCTTTTTTTCTTTTTTTAATGTAAACATTTATAGCTAAAACTTCCCTCTTAGCACCCACCATGCTTTCATTGCATTCTATAACTTTGACATTTTGTGTTTTTACTTTCATTTGTCTAAGGGATATATTTTTAATTTCCTTCTGACTTCTTTTTTGACCCTTTTTGTTGTTAAAGAGTGTGTTTAATTTTCCACATATCTATGGATTTTCTGGTTTTCATTCTATTAATTTCTAATTTTATTCCATTGTGATCAGAAAAGATACTTTGTATGCTTAATTTCTTGAAATTGTTAAGACTTGTTTTGTATAATAGTCTGTCCTGGAGAATATTCCATGTGCATTTTAGAGAAATGTATATTCTGTTATTGTTTGGTGGTATGTTTTGTATACATACATTAAGCCTAATTGGCCTATAGTGTTATTTATGCCCTCTTTTCCCTACTGATATTCAGTATAGTTTTCTATCCATTACTGAAATGTGTGATATTGAAGTCTCTTGCTATTGGGCTTCCTTGGTGTCTCAGATGTAAAGAATCTGCCTACAATGCAGAAAACCCAGCTTTGATCCCTTAGTTGGGAAGATTCCCTGGAGAAGGTAATGGCTACCCACTCAAAGTTTTCTTGCCTGGAGTATTCCATGGACAGAGGAACCTGGGGGGCTACAGTCCGTTTGTGTGATATTGAAAGTGTGATATCGAAGTCTCCTACTATTATTGCGTTGCTGTTTCTCCCTTCAATTCTGTCAAAGTTTGCTTTATATATTTAGGAGCTCTGAGGTTTAGGGTATAAATGTTTATCATTGTCATATCTTCTTGGTGAGTTGACCCTTTTTATCATTTATAATGTCCTTATTTGTTTCTTGTAAGAGTTTTTGACTTAAACTTTACTTTGTCTGATATTTGTATAGCCACTCCTGCTCTCTTCTGGTTACTATTTAAAAGCATGGAATATCTTTTTCCATTCTTTGATTTTCAGCCTTTGTGTCCTTAAATATAAAGCAAGTCACCTGTAGATAGTATATTGTTGGATACTATTTTAATACATTCAGTCAGCCTCTGTCTTTTCACTGGTGAGTTTAATCATTTACATGTAAAAGTTGTAATTTCTGATAGGGAAAAGGCTTACTATTGCCATATTGTTAACTTTTTTGTGTATCTTTATAACATCTGGGGGACAAAAAAAATCTTTTTACCCCTCCTTTCCTCTCTTACTGTCTTCTTTTATATTTTATAGTGATATGCTTTGATTTTCTTCTACATATATTCTCTAAAATTTTCATTGTGGTTACTGCTGCAAATGACATAAACCATCTTGAAGTTATAGCATTCTATATTAAACTGATAATTTCAATCACATACAAAAACTCCATTCTCTTACAAATTCACCCTACCTCCCCACTTTATGCTACTGATGTCACAAATTACAGCTTTTTAGATATTGCATACCTAACAACATGGATTTATAATTTTATTTCTAATTCCATGCAACAAAATTACAATAAATAATACAATAATATAGTTTACACATTTGTTCATGTATTTTACCTTTACTGGAGAAGCATTTACTTTTGTACAGCTTCATGTTACTGTCCACCATCTTTTTGTTTCAGCTAAAAGGACTCCCTTTAGCATTTCTGGTAGAACAGGTTTAGTAGTGAACTCTCTCAGCTTTTGTTCATCTGGGAAAGTTTTAATTTCTTCTTCATTTTGAAGGATAGTTTTGCCAGATACAGCATCCTTGAATAGATTCTTTTTTCCCCCCTTCTTTCAGGCATTCATAATATATTATCCCACTGCCTTCTGGCAAGTTAGGTTTCTGCTGATAAAAAACAAAATGAGAATCTTATAGAGGACCAGTTGTACCTAACAAGTCAATGTCTTTTCCTGTTTTCTAAAAAGTATATTATATATTATTTATGTATATATATATAAACAGCTTTTCTATCTATTATACTTGGAAAAGTCTTGAGAAAGAATAACAAAAAAGATGGAAAAATTGAAAAGCATAAACTAAATGAAATGGGATCACTGAAGATGAAGTGTGAAAGAGAAAAAGTGAAACAAACTAGATAAAAGTAAAAGACCATCATATAGTTCAGTTGTTTTTAAATATGGTTGCTCGTTAGATTCACATCTGGATCTTTGGAGAAAAAAACAGTACCTGGATATTTGTATTTTACAAAAAAAAAATCCAAGAAAATTCTAAAGTGCATCTGGATTTTAAAAAGTGATTGATTTTTAAAACTGTTAAAAATTAATAGAAGGAATAGACAGAAAAGTAGAAGGATATTTGTTGTTTGGTTGCTAAGTCATGTCTGACTCTTTGTGATCCCATGGACTGCAGCATACCATGCCTCCTGTCCCTCATTATCTCCCGGAGCTTGCCCAAGTTCATGTCCATTGAATTGGTGATGCCCATTCAACCATCTTTATCCTCTGTCTCCCCCTTCACCTTCTGCTGTCAATCCTTCCGAGCATCAGGGTCTTTTCCAGTGAGTCGGCTCTTCACATCAGGTGGCCAAAGTATTGAACTTCAGCTTCAGCATCAGTCTTCCAATGAGTATTCAGGGTTGATCTCCTTTAGGATTGACTGGTTTGTTATCCTCTTGCTGTCCAAGGGACTCTCAAGATTCTTCTCAGCACCCACAGTTCAAAAGCATCACTGATAATTCTACATAAAGAAGTTGGACCTTCTTTATGGTCCAACTCACATCTGTACATGACTACTGAAAAGACCATAGCCTTGACTATATGGTACCTTTATTGACAAAGTGATGTCTTCATTTTTTAAAATACTGTCTAGGTTTGTTATAGCTTTCCTCACAACCTGCAGTGATTTCAGAACCCAAGAAAATTTGTCATTGCTTCCACCTTTTCCCCTCTATTTACCATGAAGTGATGGGACTGGATGCCATAACCTTAGATATTGTTTTGTTTTAATACTGAGTTCTAAGCGGCTTTTTTTTCAATCTTCTCTTTCACCCTCAAGTGACTCTTTAGTTCCTCTTTGCTTACTGCCATTAGAATGATATCATCTGCATAAAAAGTTTTGTTTATGATTTCTCCTGGCTGCTCGTCGTGATTCCAACCTTGTAACTCATCTACCCTGGCATTTCTCATGATGTACCCTGCATATAAATTAAATAAACAGGGTAACAACACACAGCCTTGTCTGTACTCCTTCCTCCAATTTTGAACCAGTCAGTTGTTCCATATGAGGTTTAACTGTTGCTTCTTGACCTGAGCACAGGTTTCTCTATCTCCAGGAGGCAGGTAAGATGGTCTAGTATTCCCATCTCTTTAAGAGTTTTCCACACATATGTTGTGATCCACACAGTCAAAGGCTTTACCATAGTCAATGTAACAGAAGTAGATGTTTTTTCCTGGAAATTTCCCTTGCTTTCTCTTTGATCCAGCGAATGCTGCAATTTGATCTCTGGTTCCTCTACCTTTTCTAAAACCCAGCTTGTATGTGTGGAAGTTCTTGATTCAAGAACTGCTGAAATCTAGCTTGAAGGATTTTGAGCATAACCTTACTAACCATGGGAAGTGAGCACAATTTTTCTGGTAGTTTAAACATTAAAACTTTAGTACCCAGTTCTTTGAGAAACTGGAATGAAGTTCTGATCCTTCCTGTGGTCACTGTTGGGTTTTCCAAATTTGCCTGACATATTGAGTGAAGCACTTTTAAACAAGCATTCATCTTTTTAGGAATTTTAAATAGCTCAGCTGGAATTCATCCATCACCACTAGCTTTATTGGCAGCGATGCTTCCTAAGACCCACTTGACTTGACTTCACACTCACCAGGACATCTGGGCTCTAGGTGAGTGACCCACACCTTCAATGGTTATCTGGGTCATTAAGAAAGGTAAGAGACCTTTTTTATACAGTTTTCTATGTATTCTTGCCATTGGCTGCATCGTCTTATCTCTTCTGCTTCTCTAAGGTTTTTAGGTTTTTTTTTTACCTTTTCTGTCCTTTATTGTGCCCGTGCCCATCTTTTTAGCATGAAATGTTCCTTTTGTAGATCTTGGTATTTCTCCTGAAGAGATCTTCTAGTCTTATTCCCTTCCTGTCATTTTTTCTCTATTTCTTTTGCACTGTTCACTTTGAAGAAGGCTTCTTTTTGTCTCTCCTTGCTTTCTCTCTGGAACTTTGCATTCAGTTGGTATATCTTCTGCTTTCCCTTGTTTACTTTTTACTTCTTTCTTTTCTCAGCTATTTGTATAAGCCCCTCCTCAGACAACCACTTTGCCTTCTTCCATTTTCTTTTTTCTTTGAGAATGGTTTTGGTCACTGCCTCCTTGTACAGTGTAATAAACTCTGTCATGTCATAGTTCTTCAGGCACTCTGCTTACCAGATGTCCTAAATTGCCCTTGATATCTTGTTCATCACATCCACTGTATAATTCATCACAGGATTTTATTTAGGTCAGAGTTGAATGGATCCTAGTGGTTTTCCATCAGATTTTCATTTAGTTTAAAATACTGATAATTTTTTGCTATGAGGAACGCTGATGATGCTGTAGCGCACAGTCAGCTCCTAAGGTATTTGTTTTTTGCTGAAATGTATTAGAGCGTTCTCATTTTCGCCATCTTTTTGGCCTGATAAATGAAATATAATCCCTTGATTTTTGGTATTTTGACGTCATTGGTGTGCAGATACTGTCCATGTGTAGAGTGTCATCGTTGTGATATTGGAAAACGAAGTGTTTTGGCATATGATTTCCGCTACTGTGCTCTTTAGCAAATTTGGCAGGCTTTGTTGCATTTTTGTATCTCCAAGGTCACAAAACTTGCTAGTTTAACTCCCAGGTTAACTCTTGACTTCCCTATTTTGTGTATTTCCATTTCCCCCTATTGATAGATATGAGGACATGCTTTTGTTTTTGGGTTAGTTAGTTCTAGAAAAAATAAAAAAAGTGTTCATTTAGGTCTTCATGTCATACGATCAGTTCAGCTTATTTGGCATGATTGACAGTGGTTGAGGGCATGGATACATTGGATATATATTACTGTGATAGTTTGAAATGCTTTTGTCCTGTAGCAACATAGTAATGATACAGATCATGAAAGTTCTGTCGTATTTGAGATTTACACCCATATTGAGTTACTGACTGTTTTGGACCATCTTTATTGTTGACTTTTATATCGAGAGTATACTCAGTATATCTTATTATAGGGATTCTTTATTGCATACACGTAGTAGATTTAATTAGTTATATGACGTCATACTGAAATTAATTGACCATCTCTTTTTCTTTTGTTGTTTTTTTTTTTCGTCCATTTATCAGTCTCATATGGCATTCCTAAGATTGTTCCACTGTTCACTATTGCCCTTCGCTTTCCTGCTTGGACTCATGAAATGATTTTACCTTGATTTCTGTGGTATGCCGTATGGAGAATTTTCCAGATGCACTCTTATGCTAATACTTGTTCTTTTTATCAGCACGGGAATTCCTGACTTTTCTTCAGAACCTAGACAACAGTCTCTATCAAAAAGACTAAGCGTTTGTTTGTCCTCTACTAGTGGCTCCGTCCGACTTCAAATTCTTGTGCCTATGCTCGTCACCAGTACAATCTGTTTGTTTATTGTGTCTCTCTCTATAGATAGTCTATCTCAACAGGTAATAATGGAAATATAGACTATCACTGATGCATATAAAGATAGATGAAAGATTTTGCAATGTTATGCAGCTTATTACTTGGGATGGATATTGGGACTGGCATTATTTGCGCAGTAAAGTGATAGAATATTTTAAGTTTTTAACCGACAAAAAGAATTAAGATGAAAATCTGGTATGTACTACGCATCTTTTTATGTGTGGAATCTAGAATGAAACTGGAAACAATTAAGAATTTGATTATTATTATTAATACAGAAAAGCCATAGTTAGACTTACAGAATATATATATGAGAACCTAATAACTGCTATGTGGTATTACCAAGTGGAGATGGAAGGAAGGGGGGAGTGTTAGCTAGACAGTAAGCAAGAGGGAATAATGAACAGTTGGTTACAAGTTGACTGTATAAAATAATTTGAAGGCAACAAGGCTGTAATAATTGTTAAATATAACATCATGGGAAATGTTAGCCAATATTTCATTAATAATATGGTATTTATATATAATTGATGATTATAATTCGATAATTATATGTGAAATGAATATGTTGCAACATCATGAAAACTATTACAATACTAAATTAATTAAAATTGAAAGCTTGTTTTGAGTATTGCCTAAGGACTCTGCACAATTAATATAGGATACAGAGAGTCTGGACTAGACCAATTAGATCACATGAGTTTTTATTTCTCTTTTAGGTGCAGAGACAAGAAACTTCAAATCTCAGAGTGCTGTATTTTCCAATAGGGAAACCCATTTTTTTTTTTTTTGTCTAAAGTAATTTTCCCTGTACTATAAATTCTTGAGCAAAAAAAAGGAAAATCTGAGGCCACATTCTAGGTAATCTTGGTCAAAACATTTCCCTTGGATGATTCAGATAATTGGGCCTGGGACAAATGTTTCTCTGAATTATTCATATAGTATCCTCAGCTTTCCACTTCATTTTTTAGACATAGCTCTAGGCTCTGTTTATTTAGTCTGTTTATTTTAACCCTGTTTGTTTAACATATACTCTGATCACATCATGTGAAATGCCAGGTTGGATGAGTTACAAGATGGAATCAAGATAGGTGGGAGAAACGTCGACAACCTCATATACAGATGATACGACTCTAATGGCAGAACACGAAGAGAAACTAAAGAGCCTCTTGATGAGGGTGAAGGAGAAGAGTGAAAGCGCCAGCTTAAAACTAAATATTAAAAAAAAAAAACACTAAGATCATGGCATTTGGCCCCATTACTTCATGGCAAATAGAGGGGGGAGGTGGAGTGCTGCTTTCCATGGGGCCACAAAGAGTCAGACATGACTGAGAGACTGAACTGAACTGAGAGACACATTTCCTTTCCTTGGGCTCTAAGATCACTGTGGATGGTGCCTACAGCCATGAAATCAGAAAATATTTGCTTCTTGGCAGGAAAACTATGACAAACCTAGACAGTGTGTTGAAAAGCAAAGACATTGCTCCGGCGACAAAGGTCCATATAGTCAAGGCTATCGTCTTCCTAATGGTCATGTACAGTTGTGAGAGAAGAACCATAAAGAAGATAGCGTGCCAAGAATTGATACCTTCAAACTGTGGTGCTTGAAAAGACTCCTGAGAGTCCTTGGACAGCAAGGAGATCAGACCAGTTAATCTTAAGGGAAATCAACCTGAATACTCATTGAAAGGACTGGTGCTGAGTTGAAACGCCAGTATTCTGGTCATCTGATGTGAAGAGCTGACTCATTACAAAAAGTCCCCGATGCTGGGAAAGATTGAATGCAGGAGGAGAAGGGGATGACAGAGGATGAGATGGCTGGATAGCATCACTGATGCAATGGACGTGAAATTGGGCAAATTTCAGGTGATGGTGAGGGACAGGGAAGCCTGGCGTGCTTCAGTTCATGGGTCACAAGAGTTGGACCCGACTGGGCAACTAAACAACAACAGCTCTAGGCTCTAGGCACAGGGTCCCACGGGTTCTTTATCGAGGTCATCATTGTTCTGTCTGTACCACACACTCTCTTCTGAGTATAGTGCCCCTTTTCCTGTGGTGATTCCCTCTGCTGATCCCAGTTCTCTGCTTTCACAGCCACAGAGTTGTGTCAACAACTCAAGGCCAATTGGAGTTCTTTCCTAGGATATTTTTGAAATTGAGTTTGGGGCAACGATGTGGCTTCTCAGTATGAAGTGAGACTCAATTTCAATCATGTTGTTTATCATGGATCAGAGAGAATGAAACTAACACATAGAAAGTGGCACAGAAAAAAAACAAAAAACAAAGCTCTTAGCCTTGTTCCTTGGCTGGCTGTATCCTCCTTGCTCTTACAACATTATATGAACCTGCACTTCCCCCTCTTTTAACCCAAGCTGATTCAGATTGTGTTTCTGTCATTTGCAACCAGAAGAACCTTGTCATGTTCAGTCCTTCAAGTGTATACAAACAATTTTGGGGGAACCAAATTCTCAAAGAGTTCAGAGATCCAAGGCAAATTAAGAATCTTTTTTCTATGCTCTCTAGTAGGCTATTTGCCATATCTTGTCCATGTCTTTTTTTTTTTTTTTTTTTTTGGTCTTTAGGTTCTTTGTCCAGAGATCAGGCCTACTAATCCAGGGTATGCTAAACCAGGGATTATTGCTTCAGAGAGAAAGTTCTGGAAGGGGCTTCTACCTGGAAGAAAAAGCTATGGGGAGTGTAATGAGTCCCCTATTGTCTATAAGGAGAGACACAGGGATTGTGTGAGAGGCATCCTTGCAGAGCACAGGTTCTGGAATCTATGGCTGAATTTGAACCCCAGCTCTCCCTAAAACTGACTATATAGACTTACAGAATTTATTTACTTTCTCTGTGCTCTAGTTCACTTGTCTGTAAAATGGGGAGGCCTATAGCCACCAGACACTCCAGACCACCATCTTATCAGCTAAAGAACAAACAGAAAGAAAAGGCTTTCCCCTAATAATTCTAGTAAAAGTCCCAGCAGTGAGTCTGGAGGGCCAGCCTGAGTCATATGCCCTTTTATGAATCAACCAGGGGAAATAGTCTGAATGGGTATCTCTGCGTCAAATGGCCATTGGTGAAATTGGAGAAAAGGCAGTGCTTAAAAGCCACCATCTAAGAGTGAGGCTGCATGGTTCCT
>JAJLRB010004887.1:0-16298 GCA_020976825.1 Odocoileus hemionus | reverse complement strand
GCTGGTAAGTCCAGAACCAAATAGTTCCGTATTGCAGGTATTCAGTGAATGAAGCTGAATGAATGAAGAACATTGTGAAAGTACATTTTTTTAATCCATTGGTAGAAAGGGACTAAATATCAGAAAACACTACTATCATGTTTTAAACTTGAATGAAGTAAATGAAACAATAAATGAGATTACTTTTTTGCTATGATTTATACTCCATACTACATTCTTTATCGTTATGATTGTTTTTTGTTTTTATCTAAGGTTGCCAATTTTTTTATCAGTAGGTTTTCTTTTTAATTTGAGGTCACAACACTCAGTGTTGTTTTCCTCCTAGGGTGTTATACTTGGATCAATTCAACTAATCAAAAGAGCCTGCACTGAAAAAATCACACCTTTAAAAATCATACAACTCCCAAGCTTACACAGCAGCTATCTAGAACTTTCATCTCAGATAAACTAAACTCTATTGAGTGTATAGTTAAACATTGACTAGTGTGTGTGCACCGTTAAAAACCTGTCAACAGGGTAGATCTCTCAACCAAGTGTTCTTTTCCATACAAAGAAATAGTGAAGCAAAAAGGGAATACAGGGAGTGTCTTTCAGTGCTAATGGATATGTTTATTACCTTGTTTACAGTGATAGTTATCACAGGTGTATGCATTTGTCCCAAACTCATCAAATTTAAACATATGCAAACTTATGTATTAAGGTATATCTCATAAGTCTTAAAAATCAGTAAACCACATTCTCCTTGACCATGACCTCCATGCCAGCTGACACCACAGCTCTGCCCACGCAACACACCTCTCTCTTCATCTGAGCACTGTGAATTATACAGTCCATTTTTATATGTCTTAAAAACTGCATTCAAGCCTGAATTGGGTATTTCAAAGGAGGGGAAAATCAGTGGAGCAGTGTTTTAAAATGTTTCTATATAGTTGATTCATAGCTAATGTTCTTTGTTTTAAGGAAATTATTCTTCATTTCTTATTGTGAGTGATACAGGAGAATTTTGAATTATCTTAACTCCAAGTCTACAGATTAGATAACCCAGAAAAACTTGGTGCTGTCACATTCTGCTCTCAGTCAAAGGAACATCTTCAGGAATTCAGAGGGAAACTTATTCAAATTTACGTTTGACTCCTTGGCATTTGGCAGAGAAGGCTCTTACTGGGAATTTTATAAGCCAAATGTCTTTTCTCTCACAATAAACAGAGATCCAGAGATTTCAGTGTCTGTTTATGGTCACAAGGATGACCCTTTTGCAGAGTCAAAATTCAAACTCAGGTGCTCCCAGTAACCAAGCCCCCTGGGGACAGAAGCCCCAGGACTCTAGGGACTCAGTCCAAGTTCCACAGGTAGATGCTGGTGCCCATTCAAATCTACAATCTCTAACTTTCAAGAACATCTTCAGAAGGGTTTCTACTACCCACTTACACTGCAGGAATCTCCAACATCCCAGGGAAGCCCTTAGGATCTACGTCTGTGAGCTGACAGAGGAGTAAGAGAGGGAAGTCTTTAAAGAGCCCAGCAGTCTCCCTCGTCCCTGCCACAAAGGCTGCAGCCACAGGACACAGCCCTCTCCCCACAGGGCTGAGGCTGGCAGGCCCAGTGTCCACCTGGACAAACCACTTGCTGCTCAGGGAGAGTGACGATTTCCAGCATGCCACTCTTCCAAGCTCCCTCAAACAGTGTGTGGATGGATGCTGTCGTCTTTCTTCCAGGCATGAAAAATACATAAATAAACAAAGTGGGCATTGTATTCATAAAATGAGCATTTAGTTTATAAAAGAAATGATAGTTCTAGGAAGAATCCTCCAGAAACCATGTGAACTGTGCAAATTTCAGACATCAACCTCCCTGAGCCTTATTTTCCTTAGTTGTAAAATGACAAGATGGGGATTCTATAAAATCTGGTCCAGCCCTAAGAGTCTGTGACCTAAAATCAATTAAAACCCTTCTGTTTTCCCTCTCAAATTTCACTTCAGTTTATTCATTATTTCTCAATTAAATATAATAACATTATATTGAAATAAGCTTTAACCCCACCTTTAAAATACACATCTTGTCTTTCCATTTGGGGTGTCTCCTCTTTGTACATCCCAGCCAGCGCGCCATTCAAGTGCTGCTCTATTTTGTGCTGTTTTATTATCCTTCAGCTTTCCTCTTTCTTTGAACAGCAGGTGCCAGAATAACAAGGGCAGTGTGAAATTTCCGGAAACAATGTGTTTATACACTTGGCTACCTTATCTCAAATGTGAACACTCCCTGGACTCTAATACAGATGTATTGCCAATATGTTACAATGGTACAAAAGAATAACTGTACAGGCTAGTATCGTATCACTTTTTGCACAAAGGTATGGGGTCCCAAATTTACTTTCTTGAAATACAAAAATTTCCTATGAATCCCTTTTTGCAAATTCTTTTTTATGGCAACCAAAAAATACTCTTAAACTGAAATTATCCCTGTTTACATTACAGGGTATTTTAATAAAGACCCAAATAAAAGCTGAGTTCAAAATTGTAGTGGGTTTTGTCATACATTGACATGAATCAGCCATGGGATTTACATGTATTCCCCATCCCGATCCCCCCCTCCCACCTCCCTCTCCACCCCCATCCCTCTGGGTCTTCCCAGTGCACCAGGCCCGAGCACTTGTCTCATGCATCCAACCTGGGCTGGTGATCTGTTTCACCCTAGATAATATACATGTTTCAATGCTGTTTCTCTTGAAACATCCCACCCTCGCCTTCTCCCACAGAGTCCAAAAGTCTGTTCTATACATCTGTGTCTCTTTTTCTGTTTTGCATATAGGGTTATCGTTACCATCTTTCTAAATTCCATATATATATGTGTTAGTATACTGTAATGGTCTTTATCTTTCTGGCTTACTTCACTCTGTATAAATGGGCTCCAGTTTCATCCATCTCATTAGAACTGATTCAAATGAATTTTTTAATGGCTGAGTAATATTCCATGGTGTATATGTACCACAGCTCCTCATCCATTCGTCTGCTGATGGGCATCTAGGTTGCTTCCATGTCCTGGCTATTATAAACAGTGCTGCGATGAACATTGGGGTGCACGTGTCTCTTTCAGATCTGGTTTCCTCGGTGTGTATGCCCAGAAGTGGGATTGCTGGGTCATATGGCAGTTCTATTTCCAGCTTTTTAAGAAATCTCCACACTGTTTTCCATAGTGGCTGTACTAAGTTTGCATTCCCACCAACAGTGTAAGAGGGTTTCCCTTTTCTCCACACCCTCTCCAGCATTTATTGCTTGTAGACTTTTGGATAGCAGCCATCCTGACTGGCGTGTAATGGTACCTCATTGTGGTTTTGATTTGCATTTCTCTGATAATGAGTGATGTTGAGCATCTTTTCATGTGTTTTTTAGCCATCTGTATGTCTTCCTTGGAGAAATGTCTGTTTAGTTCTTTGGCCCATTTTTTGATTGGGTCATTTATTTTTCTGGAGTTGAGCTGGAGGAGTTGCTTGTATATTTTTGAGATTAATCCTTTGTCTGTTGCTTCGTTTGCTATTATTTTCTCCCAATCTGAGGGCTGTCTTTTCACCTTGCTTATAGTTTCCTTTGTTGTGCAAAAGCTTTTAAGTTTCATTAGGTCCCATTTGTTTATTTTTTTGCTTTTATTTTCTAAAATTCTGGGATGTGGGTCATAGAGGATCCTGCTGTGATTTATGTCGGAGAGTGTTTTGCCTATGTTCTCCTCTAGGAGTTTTATAGTTTCTGGTCTTACATTTAGATCTTTAATCCCATTTTGAGTTTATTTTTGTGTATGGTGTTAGAAAGTGTTCTAGTTTCATTCTTTTACAGTGGTTGACCAGTTTTCCCCAGCACCACTTGTTAAAGAGGTTTATCTTTTTTCCATTGTATATCCTTGCCTCCTTTGTCGAAGATAAGGTGACCATAGGTTCGTGGATTTATCTCTGGGCTTTCTATTCTTCTGTTCCATTGATCTATATTTCTGTCTTTGTGCCAGTACCATACTGTCTTGATGACTGTGGCTTTGTAGTATAGTCTGAAGTCAGGCAGGTTGATTCCTCCAGTTCCATTTCTTCTTTCTCAAGATTACTTTGGCTATTCGAGGTTTTTTGTATTTCCATACAAATTGTGAAATTATTTGTTCTAGTTCTGTGAAAAATACCGTTGGTAGCTTGATAGGGATTGCATTGAATCTATAGATTGCTTTGGGTAGTATAGCCATTTTGACAATGATTGATTCTTCCAATCCATGAAACACGGTATATTTTTCCATCTGTTTGTGTCCTCTTTGATTTCTTTCATCATCAGTGTTTTATAGTTTTCTATGTATAGGTCTTTTGTTTCTTTAGGTAGATATACTCCTAAGTATTTTATTCTTTTTGTTGCAATGGTGAATGGTATTGTTTCCTTAATTTCTCTTTCTGTTTTCTCATTGTTAGTGTATAGGAATGCAAGAGATTTCTGTGTGTTAATTTTATATCCTGCAACTTTACTATATTTGTTGATTAGCTCTAGTAATTTTCTGGTAGAGTCTTTAGGGTTTTTCTATGTAGAGGATCATGTCATCTGCAAACAGCGAGAGTTTCACTTCTTCTTTTCCTATCTGGATTCCTTTTACTTCTTTTTTCTGCTCTGATTGCTGTGGCAAAAACTTCCAAAACTATGTTGAATAGTAGTGGTGAGAGTGGGCACCCTTGTCTTGTTCCTGATTTCAGGGGAAATGCTTTCAATTTTTCACCATTGAGGGTGATGCTTGCTGTGGGTTTTGTCATATATAGCTTTTATTATGTTGAGGTATGTTCCTTCTATTCCTGCTTTCTGGAGAGTTTTTAATCATAAAAGGATGTTGAATTTTGTCAAAGGCTTTTTCTGCATCTATTGAGATAATCATATGGTTTTTATCTTCAATTTGTTAATGTGGTGTATTACATTGATTGATTTGCGGATATTAAAGAATCCTTGCATTCCTGGGATAAAGCCCACTTGGTCATGATGTAATGATTTTTTTAATATGTTGTTGGATTCTGTTTGCTAGAATTTTGTTAAGGATTTTTGCATCTATGTTCATCAGTGATATTGGCCTGTAGTTTTTTTCTTTTTTTGTGGCATCTTTGTCTGGTTTTGGAATTAGGGTGATGGTGGCCTCATAGAATGAGTTTGGAAGTTTACCTTCTTCTGCAATTTTCTGGAAGAATTTGAGTAAGATAGGTGTTAGCTCTTCTCTGAATAAAGTTCTCTATTAGAATTCAGCCTGAGTGAACAAGCACAAAGGCTGTATAATACATCAAATCAGTACATAGACCATTATGTATTTCACATATGTCCCTGGTGAACACCAGAGACAGAGTTAGAAAAGGACACATTTCTTGTCCTCACCATGAGCTTGTTATACATTCAGGATCCCAGGAAGCCCTACTGCAAAAATAGTCCTTCAAATGTCCTGACCATGGGTCTGAGATTTTCAAGTTCCTCCAAACGTCCTGACCATGGGGTCTGAGATTCCCAGGGACAGCACTCTGAGGACACCAGTACACAATCTCATTAAAACCTGATAAGACCCTTGCAGAGCAGTTCCCTGGAGGATCAAGCTATAGACAATCTCAGTGTCCTCTAACCCAGTAACTCCAACTCTGCTAATGATTAGAACCACCAAAGAGATTTTTATTAATTAAGGAGGCTGGGCGTGGAGACGGAAACCCTGCATTTTCCAAACAGATCTGGTTTTCTTGCCTTCTCTTCTTTCCCTCCCTCTTCCCCCCTATCTCCACTTACTTCTGATTCTCCACCTCATCTTCGTCTTTCTTCTTCAAATAAAAGAATAAAACAGAAACAAAAATTTGGTAAAAGTCGTGTTCTCCTAAAATATCTTTACAGGTGAAGACTTTGAATATGAAAGCCAGAACTGTCCTGCACTTATACACTTTAATAAATTCATATATATTATATATATATATATATATATATATATATTAGTTACTGGGAATATTCAGGCTACACATGTAAAAGGCTCAAGAAAACCTGTAACTTTATCTTATAGAGATGCTAAGCAAAGCCTTGACTGTTTTCATGTGAATTCCTTATCACAAGCAGACACAGGGGATTTGGCATGCTCAGGCAGTCCTTAGACACAGTAATTTGAGCTATCTATAAATGCTTGTTACATTTGCATTCTAACAAATAGCTATGGCCCTTTAAACATCTTCCCTGTTAATTTAGACACATTTCATATATATATATATATATTATATATATATATATATTTCTGAGAGGTCTAAAGGGAATTTTCAAGGGTTTTTTTTTAATTTCCACATAATTCTTTCAGCAATGTTGGTTTTTAATAACATTTCTTAAGCCATACTTTATACATGTTTATAACCTTTAACCCAGATTTTAAGGTTTTAAGACTTGAATATATATTGAATGAAGGCATCTGGGATTTGGTTTAATTGCTTTGCCTCTCCAGAAAGCAATACATGCAGGTAATTATTTTTAGGAAATGTTCTATACTGTCATTTATTTTATTGCTTACCTTACTTTGGCTTTGTCATATTGCTCCCATATCTTCAAGTCTAACTGCTAATTATCATTCCCCCAAATATCTTAGGATTAATTTAAAACAAAGTTGATATCTCATTCACTTCCATTTGATGTGCTTCTTTTGCAGAGCAAATTTTTATTCCATTGATAAGTATTATACTCAACCTAAATCAAGGGAGGAGCCAAGATGGCGGAGGAATAGGACGGAGAGACCACTTTCTCTCCTACAAATTCATCGAAAGAACATTTGAACGCTGAGCAAATTTCACAAAACAACTTCTGATCGCTAGCAGAGGACATCAGGCGCCCAGAAAAGCAGCCCATTGTCTTCGAAGGGAGGTAGGACAAAATATAAACGATAAAAAGGGAGTCAAAAGAGCTACGGACGGAGACCCGTCCCGGGAAGGGAGTCTTAATAGAGGAAGTTTCCAATCACCAGGAAACCCTCTCACTGGCGGGGACTGGGGGAAGTTTTCGGCATTCTAACTGGGAGGAAAAATTAAACAAGGCCCACAGATTACGTGCCTAAAAGCAACTCCCAGCAGAAAAGTACCCCAGACGCCCGTACCCGCCAGCAACAAGCGGGGCGGAACGAGAGGAGCGGGCGGCATTGCTTAGGGTAAGGACCGGCCCGAAGACCCTGAGAGCAATCGGAGGGAGCTTTTTTAAACTGTGGATAGCAAGGGACAAAATTAACGGCCCGAACACACTGCCAGCGGTTCGCAAAACAAGGGACTGAGAATCTCCAGAGAAGAGCCGGCCCATCCCCGCTGGAGGTAGGAGGCAGGGGGGAGGGGAAAGGGCAAACTCAGCCCCTGAGAAGCCACCCCCTCCCACACTGCAAACAGGCCTCCGGGTTCTAGCTAAAGACTTCCTGAGACCCGACTGGCGGTGCGTGCTGGGGCCGCGGAGGGAAAAAGCGCGCCGTACCCAGGGAGATTGCGCCCAAGCCTCTGGCTGCCTGAACCGCTCAGGCCGGGGAAGGCACAAAACGCAGGAGCAACCGAATCTGCGCTTTTGTGGAGTACCCGAAAACTGGAACCGCACTCAACGCAGGGCCCGCTCCATATAGAGCAGCCGGGAGCCTGAGCAGTGTAGACGGCGAAAGCACTGACACCCGTGAGCGGGGCAAACCCAGTGTGGCCGGAACACGGTGAGTGCTATCCACACAGAGCGGTATCTGTCTGCAGCGCCCCGCCCTCCCCGTAGACTGAACTGAACTAGAGAACCTAAATAAGAGATCACCTCCGCCCGCCTGTGTCAGGGCGGAAATTAGACACAAAGAGACGGCAAACAGAAGCCAAATAAACAAAGGGAACCGCTTCAGAAAGGACCGGTGCAACAGATTAAAATCCCTGAAGGTAACACCGACTACACCGGAAGGGGCCTATAGATATCGAGAAGTGTAAGCTGGAAAGAGGAGCTATCTGAAATTGAACTGAACCTACGCTGACCGCAACAACTCCAGAGAAATTCCTAGATATATATGTACATATATTTTTTTTAATTTAAAAAAAAAAATTTTTTTTTCTTCCTTTTTTTTTAAATTTTTTTTAAAATTTTTTCTTTTATTTTCTTTTAAAATTCCCTATTACTCCCCCATTACTCCTCTCAACTTTCATTTTCATATATTTTTACGATTTTTTTAATTAGGGGGAAAAAATTTTTTTTTTTCTTTTTTTTTCTTTTTCTTGTTTTTCTCTCCTATTTCCTTTTAAAGTCCTCTAATACTCCTCTATTATTCCTTAATTTTCATTTTCATTTCACTATAACCTTGCCCAAAAAAAAAAAGAGAGAGAGAGAAACCCTATTTTTAAACTGAACTTCATATACAGTTCTAAATTTTTTTGTGTTTTTGTTTTTGTTTTTAAATATTGTATTTCAAAGAGTCTAACCTCTACACTAGATTTTCAATCTTTGTTTTTCAGTAGTATGTGATATAAATTTTGGTCATTTAAGAATCCAATATTCAGTTCCCATTTCTATTCAGGAGTGTGGTGATACTCTCCCACTTTTGACTCTCTGTTTTCTACCTCAGAACACCTCTATTTCCTCCATTCCCCTTCTCTTCCCAATCCAACTCTGTGAATCTTTGTGGGTGTCTGGGCTACGGAGAACACTTTGGGAACAGATAACTGCGTAGATCTGTCTCTCTCCTCTTGAGTCCCCTTTTTCTCCTCCTGCTCACCTCTATCTCCTTCCTCCCTCTCCTATTCTTCATGTAACTCTGTGAACCTCTCTGGTTGTCTCTCACGGTGGAGAATCTTTTCACCATTAACCTAGAAGTTTTATTATCAGTGCTGTATAGTTGGAGAAGTCTTGAGACTATTGGAAGAATAAAACTGAAATCCAGAGGCAGGAGACTTGAGCCCAAATCCTGAGAAAACCAGAAAACTCCTGACTACACGGAACATTAAGGAATAAGAGACCATCCAAAAGCTTCCATACCTACACCAAAACCAACCACCACCCAAGAGCCAATAAGCTCCAGTACAAGACATACCACACAAATTCTTTAGCAACGCAGGAACATAGACCTGAGTGTCAACATACAGGCTCTCCAAAGTCACACCTAACACAGAGACCCATCGCAAAACTCATTACTGGACACTCCATTGCACTCCAGAGAGAAGAAATCCAATTCCACGCACCAGAACGCTGACACAAGCTTCCCTAACCAGGAAACCTTGACAAACCAATCGTCCAACCCCACCCACTGGGTGAAACCTCCACAATAAAAAGGAACCTCAGACCACAAGAATACAGAAAGCCCACTCCAGACACAGCAATCTAAACAAGATGAAAAGGCAGAGAAATACCCAACAGCTAAAGGAACATGAAAAAAGCCCACCAAGTCAAACAAAAGAGGAGGAAATAGGGAATCTACCTGAAAAAGAATTTAGAATAATGATAATAAAAATGATCCAAAATCTTGAAAACAAAATGGAGTTACAAATAAATAGCCTGGAGACAAAGATTGAGAAGATGCAAGAAATGTTTAACAAGGACCTAGAAGAAATTTAAAAAAAAGTCAATTAAAAATTAATAATGAAATAAATGAGATCAAAAACACTCTGGAGGGAACCATGAGTAGAATAACAGAGACAGAAGATAGGATAAGTGAGTTAGAAGATAAAATGGTGGAAATAAATGAAGCAGAGAGGAAAAAAGAAAAAAGAATCAAAAAAAATGAGGACAACCTCAGGGACCTCTGGGACAATGTGAAACGCCCCAACATTCGAATCATAGGAGTCCCAGAAGAAGAAGACAAAAAGAAAGGCCATGAGAAGATACTCGAGGAGATAATAGCTGAAAACTTCCCTAAAATGGGGAAGGAAATAGCCAACCAAGTCCAAGAAACCCAGAGAGTCCCAAACAGGATAAACCCAAGGCGAAAACACCCCAAGACACATATTAATCAAATTAACAAAGATCAAACACAAAGAACAAATATTAAAAGCAGCAAGGGAGAAACAACAAATAACACACAAAGGGATTCCCATAAGGATAACAGCTGATCTATCAATAGAAACCCTTCAGGCCAGAAGGGAATGGCAGGACATACTTAAAGTAATGAAAGAGAATAACCTACAACCTAGATTACTCTACCCAGCAAGGATCTCATTCAGATATGAAGGAGAACTCAAAAGCTTTACAGACAAGCAAAAGCTGAGAGAATTCAGCACCACCAAACCAGCTCTTCAACAAATACTAAAGGATCTTCTCTAGACAGGAAACACAGAAAGGTGGTATAAACGTGAACCCCAAACAACAAAATAAATGGCAACGGGACCATACCTATCAATAATTACCTTAAATGTAAATGGGTTGAATGCCCCAACCAAAAGACAAAGGCTGGCTGAATGGATACAAAAGCAAGACCCCTATATATGCTGTCTACAAGAGACCCACCTCAAAACAAGGGACACATACAGACTAAAAGTGAAGGGCTGGAAAAAAATATTCCACGCAAACGGAGACCAAAAGAAAGCAGGAGTCGCAATACTCATATCAGATAAAATAGACTTTCAAATTAAGTCTGTGAAAAGAGACAAAGATGGACACTACATAATGATCAAAGGATCAATCCAAGAAGAAGATATAACAATTATAAATATATATGCACCCAACATAGGAGCACCGCAATATGTAAGGCAAACGCTAACGAGTATGAAAGAGGAAATTAATAGTAACACAATAATAGTAGGAGACTTTAATACCCCACTCACAACTATGGATAGATCAACTAAACAGAAAATGAACAAGGAAACACAAACTTTAACGGACACAATGGACCAGCTAGACCTAATTGACATCTATAGGACGTTTCACCCCAAAACAATCAACTTCACCTTTTTCTCAAGTGCACACGGAACCTTCTCCAGAATAGATCACATCCTGGGCCATAAATCTAGTCTTGGTAAATTCAAAAAGATTGAAATCATTCCAGTCATCTTTTCTGACCACAGTGCAGTAAGATTAGATCTCAATTACAGGAAAAAAAATTATTAAAAATTCAAACATATGGAGGCTAAACAACACGCTTCTGAATAACCAACAAATCATAGAAGAAATCAAAAAAGAAATCAAAATATGCATAGAAATGAATGAAAATGAAAACACAACAACCCAAAACCTATGGGACACTGTAAAAGCAGTGCTAAGGGGAAGATTCATAGCATTACAGGCCTACCTCAAGAAACAAGAAAAAAGTCAAATAAATAACCTAACTCTACACCTAAAGCAACTAGAGGAGGAAGAAATGAAGAACCCCAGGGTTAGTAGAAGGAAAGAAATCTTAAAAATTAGGGCAGAAATAAATGCAAAAGAAACTAAAGAGATCATAGCAAAAATTAACAAAGCTAAAAGCTGGTTTTTTGAAAAAATAAACAAAATTGACAAACCATTAGCAAAAAGACTCATTAAGAAACAAAGGGAGAAGAACCAAATTAACAAAATTAGAAATGAAAATGGAGAGATCACAACAGACAACACTGAAATACAAAGGATCATAAGAGACTACTACCAGCAGCTCTATGCCAATAAAATGGACAACTTGGAAGAAATGGACAAGTTCTTAGAGAAGTATAACTTTCCAAAACTGAACCAGGAAGAAATAGAAGATCTTAACAAAACGATCACAAGCAAGGAAATCGAAACTGTAATCAGAAATCTTCCAGCAAACAAAAGCCCAGGACCAGATGGCTTCACAGCTGAATTCTACCAAAAATTTAGAGAAGAGCTAACACCTATCTTACTCAAACTCTTCCAGAAAATTGCAGAAGAAGGTAAACTTCCAAACTCATTCTATGAGGCCACCATCACCCTAATTCCAAAACCAGACAAAGATGCCACAAAAAAAGAAAACTACAGGCCAATATCACTGATGAACATAGATGCAAAAATCCTTAACAAAATTCTAGCAAACAGAATCCAACAACATATTAAAAAAATCATTCATCATGACCAAGTGGGCTTTATCCCAGGAATGCAAGGATTCTTTAATATCCGCAAATCAATCAATGTAATACACCACATTAACAAATTGAAAGATAAAAACCATATGATTATCTCAATAGATGCAGAAAAAGCCTTTGACAAAATTCAACATCCATTTATGATTAAAACTCTCCAGAAAGCAGGAATAGAAGGAACATACCTCAACATAATAAAAGCTATATATGACAAACCCACAGCAAGCATCACCCTCAATGGTGAAAAATTGAAAGCATTTCCCCTGAAATCAGGAACAAGACAAGGGTGCCCACTCTCACCACTACTATTCAACATAGTTTTGGAAGTGTTGGCCACAGCAATCAGGGCAGAAAAAGAAGTAAAAGGAATCCAGATAGGAAAAGAAGAAGTGAAACTCTCTCTGTTTGCAGATGACATGATCCTCTACATAGAAAACCCTAAAGACTCTACCAGAAAATTACTAGAGCTAATCAATGAATACAGTAAAGTTGCAGGATATAAAATTAACACACAGAAATCTCTTGCATTCCTATACACTAACAATGAGAAAACAGAAAGAGAAATTAAGGAAACAATACCATTCACCATTGCAACAAAAAGAATAAAATACTTAGGAGTATATCTACCTAAAGAAACAAAAGACCTATACATAGAAAACTATAAAACACTGATGAAAGAAATCAAAGAGGACACAAACAGATGGAGAAATATACCGTGTTCATGGATTGGAAGAATCAATATTGTCAAAATGGCTATACTACCCAAAGCAATCTATAGATTCAATGCAATCCCTATCAAACTACCAACGGTATTTTTCACAGAACTAGAACAAATAATTTCACAATTTGTATGGAAATACAAAAAACCTCGAATAGCCAAAGTAATCCTGAGAAAGAAGAATGGAACTGGAGGAATCAATCTGCCTGACTTCAGACTCTACTACAAAGCCACAGTCATCAAGACAGTATGGTACTGGCACAAAGACAGAAATATAGATCAATGGAACAGAATAGAAAGCCCAGAGATAAATCCACGAACCTATGGTCACCTTATCTTCGACAAAGGAGGCAAGGATATACAATGGAAAAAAAAGATAACCTCTTTAACAAGTGGTGCTGGGAAAACTGGTCAACCACCTGTAAAAGAATGAAACTAGAACACTTTCTAACACCATACACAAAAATAAACTCAAAATGGATTAAAGATCTAAATGTAAGACCAGAAACTATAAAACTCCTAGAGGAGAACATAGGCAAAACACTCTCCGACATAAATCACAGCAGGATCCTCTATGACCCACATCCCAGAATTTTAGAAATAAAAGCAAAAATAAACAAATGGGACCTAATGAAACTTAAAAGCTTTTGCACAACAAAGGAAACTATAAGCAAGGTGAAAAGACAGCCCTCAGATTGGGAGAAAATAATAGCAAACGAAGCAACAGACAAAGGATTAATCTCAAAAATATACAAGCAACTCCTCCAGCTCAACTCCAGAAAAATAAATGACCCAATCAAAAAATGGGCCAAAGAACTCAACAGACATTTCTCCAAGGAAGACATACAGATGGCTAACAAACACATGAAAAGATGCTCAACATCACTCATTATCAGAGAAATGCAAATCAAAACCACAATGAGGTACCATTACACGCCAGTCAGGATGGCTGCTATCCAAAAGTCTACAAGCAATAAATGCTGGAGAGGGTGTGGAGAAAAGGGAACCCTCTTACACTGTTGGTGGGAATGCAAATTAGTACAGCCACTATGGAAAACAGTGTGGAGATTTCTTAAAAAGCTGGAAATAGAACTGCCATATGACCCAGCAATCCCACTTCTGGGCATACACACCAAGGAAACCAGATCTGAAAGAGACACGTGCACCCCAATGTTCATCGCAGCACTGTTTATAATAGCCAGGACATGGAAGCAACCCAGATGCCCATCAGCAGACGAATGGATGAGGAAGCTGTGGTACATATACACCATGGAATATTACTCAGCCATTAAAAAGAATTCATTTGAATCAGTTCTAATGAGATGGATGAAACTGGAGCCCATTATACAGAGCGAAGTAAGCCAGAAAGATAAAGACCATTACAGTATACTAAACACATATATATGGACTTTAGAAAGATGGTAACGATAACCCTATATGCAAAACAGAAAAAAAGAGACTCAGATGTATAGAACAGACTTGTGGACTCTGGGAGAAGGCGAGGGTGGGATGTTTCAAGAGAACAGCATTGAAACATGTATATTATCTAGGGTGAAACAGATCACCAGCCCAGGTTGGGTGCATGAGACAAGTGCTCGGGCCTGGTGCACTGGGAAGACCCAGAGGGATCGGGTGGAGAGGGAGGTGGGAGGGGGGACTGGGATGGGGAATACATGTAAATCCATGGCTAATTCATTTCAATGTATGACAAAAACTACTGTAATGATGTAAAGTAATTAGCCTCCAACTAATAAAAAATAAATGGAAAAAAAAATAAAAAAATCCTCTCTTTTGACACTAACCCAGTGAAGACATGCCATCTCCTTGGGAGAGCCATGTACAGAGACTGAAAACGTGAAGGATGTGTTCGTTGAATTAGGTACCATGGCCATGTTGCCCAAGCATGGAAATCATTTTTTTAAAAATCCTTTTGTGCAGTTCCTGGCTATGAGCAGATGAGAGCTGTAAGAGATGGAATTCAGGTCTCGAATTCTCTACAGGAGCCATGCCTGAAAAATTACTGGGTCTAGAAGAAATTGCAAATACTGCTGGAAGCCAGATCCAATGCTAGATACTGGGAGGGACAGTTTCCTTGGGGTCCTTCTGGAGTTAGGAGGAATCCAGACCACACGTGGGGGACACTCCACAGCAGTGGTCCACTTATGCACCGAGTGGAGAAAAGAGAACTTACCCTTGCCTGGAGAAGTCAGAAAGATCTGCCAAGGGAGGAAACTTGAGGTGGGGGGGGGGGGGGGGCTTTAGTGCCTTCTACCCCACCAGTGTCACCTCCTGAAAGGCTTGCACGCCTTGCCACCTTTGCTCACCAGACTACAGTGGGACTCTCGAGTAATAAACCCAAATTTGATGGTAATGGACACCTCCCAGTCGCATTCAACATGGTTCTGCTGCTCTTCCCTCAAGCAGCGCACTGGTTTACCATCCCTTCTGTTTTATTCTTTCTTCTATGCTGCCACTAAGAATATCTTCCTTTCCACTTCCCACTTATTTCAATAACTATGTTTTTTTCTTCACAGTTCCAGCTTCAAAACTTACTTCTTGCAGGAAGGCACCTGTCTACACACATATACATATGATTTTCTAGTCTGCTCGCACTGTCTTAAATATGTTCAGATTGACTAAGAGCACCTGGTCTCTCTACCAGGGATTAAATTTCAATAGGCAATGAAAGCAGGGCTACATAGAAGACTGTGGACTTTCAAAATGAGCAGGTTGTGAAGAGGAGTACCTCTCCTCATCTCATCTTGAACCTTCTCTGGATAGTAACAGCAGCTACTGGCTCCTTGTTTTAACTGTGAAGACAACTTCCCTCTGTCCTAGAGAACCTGTACTGGGGAGGAAGGGGGGGGGAAACAAGCTCCAGCCACTGCCGTGTGAAAGCACTGGAGGAAAGGGGGACATCAGGAGGCTCCATGGCTCTGCTTAAAGCCCAGCGTTCTCCAGACTTCTAGAAGGGTGGGTCTCTGGGAGGGACTGAGCCAGAGCTAAGTGTGTTCATTTCCTAGCGTTAGTGGCAACAGAATTACTACAAAACTGTGTAACATACAGACTTGGCTTCCCTTACAGTTCAGAGTCCAAAAGTCTAAAATCCAAGCCACACTGGGTTATAATCCAGTCCACATCTTTCTCCTGGCTTCTGGTGCCACAACTATGTTCTTCCAGCTGGTGGCTGGGGTTCTAACCCTGTCTTGTGGTCACGGCCTCTCTCTCTTCCCTGATTCCTGTAAATCTCCTACTGGGAAATATCCATAAACACTTTCATTGCATTTAGCGCCCACTTGGATACTCCAAAATGACCTCTTGGTCTCAGGATCCTTAACTTAATTACAGCTGCAAAGACTCTTCAAATAGGACCACATTCACAGTTTCTGAGAGTTAGTTCACAGACAACTTTTTGCATGCCACCATTCAACCTACTTACTTAGGTAATTACCATGATAACCTAACAATTTCACTAACCCTGGTGGTTTACAAGCATGCTCATCATTCAGCTTAAGTATCGTTTTTCACTTGCTCAGTTGTGTCTGACTCTTTGCAACCCCATGGACTACAGCA